>SSNR01000105.1:535888-571878 GCA_006937965.1 Callopanchax toddi | reverse complement strand
TAGTTTAGACCTGAAATATCATTTAAAACATTTAGAAAACTTTGATACATGGAAAAATAATCCAGATATCTGCCTTAACTTCTGAATTAAAATGTCATGATTTAAGGAATCAAATGCCTTTTTTTATATTTAAAAAAATTTAAAAAAATCTTTTAAAAAAAGTTTTTTATCCCTTCCGTGAATCGCCACCTTACCGTGGTGGAAGGGTTTGCGTGTCCCGAGGACACCAGAAACTGCTGCTTGGGGCTTTTTTCCTCGTGGCGAATGGTTTTTGGGTGAGGGGCCAGACTAAGAGTGATTCAGATACATTTTAGGTTGGTGGCATCCAATCCTGCTCACCTACAGCTATCCTCAAGAGACTCAAAATAACTTGTTAAAAAAACACAAATCAAGTTTTGCTTTACCTCCTCGGGTCACACCAAAATGCAAAAGGCACTGGTAACGGTACTCTCAGAGATGAGATGGGGTTCGATTCCCTGCAGTGCCCTGCTCATTGACCGGAGAGAAAACTATATATGTTGGAAAACGTCTGTATTAGGGTTTCCTTTTCCACACTGATGGTTGTTTTGTATGCACCAGTCAGCAATCTCCTCCTAACTGTATGCATAGAGTTTATGCTCATATACCAGATACAAGATAGATTGTTGTTGAACTGTGCAAAAAGGAGTAGGATCAGATAAGCTTTTGCTTCAACCTACTTCCTTTTCGAACACTTTCATTTTTCATTATTCTTGCACCTTATGAATTATTATTATTACTATTTTTATTATTACTATTTATTTATGTTTTCTTTTCTTTGCATGACATACATGTTCGAAATAAATCTTGAAATCTAATGTATATTCTGTATTAGAGAAATAAATGTAATAACGTGTGCCTTCTTTATGTAATTACAGGTATGAGGTAAATATAAAGGAAAGGAGCTTGAGAAACTTAGTGAGTACCTAATAACATAGTACCATAAAAACAATTAAACTTGACTTTATCTGAATATAACGACTAAACTTTGAGCTCCACGTCCAACAACAGCAAGAAAAAAAGCCACCCCACATATTTATCAGTGTATTATATGTGTATACACATGTGTGTGTGTGTGTGAATTCTAAGAAGATCCCTGCCTCCAGAAAGCTTTGTTCATGGCGTTTCTTTTCTCAGGTCGGTGAAGTTGGACATGTGTAATAGACTCTGCTGGGCGGCTGATGGCCAGGGTGGTGTACGGAGAGGTGGGTCCATCTGAAGACATGTTCCTGACCAGAGCCTGACCAGGCAGCCACAACCTCCTGTCTGAAAACAAATAAAGCAGAGGGAGGACATTGGTGCGTCTGGCTCTACTGGGTCCTCTTTATTGAACTCAGTGTAATTAGACAGTTGGTAAATAGTGACCAAAATTACACATTTTGAGTCAAAAATACTTTACATAACAGTAAAGAACAAACACTACAACAATACAGACAACTGAGTCGTACACCACAAATGACCAGTGAGGTAACTTCAGGTTCACTTCTGACAACATATTAACTCGTGTCTAAAAGCTGACCTGCTCTGCTCTGTTCTGCTGACGCGTCGCGACTGAATACTTTAGGATTATGATGTAAAAAGTGTCTGATTACATTCTGATTCCAGAGCAGACAAGAACTAAACCAAATAGTAAAAATGTGTTTTAAACACTCTAAACACAAAACATCAATTATTGTAATCAATTACAAAAAGTTCTGAAGTCTAACCAGTGTTAAAACAGCTTTACAGCCCTACATACACTGAATGGTAATTTATTAAAAACATAAAAAATACCAAGTAAAAATAATGTGATGATATAAGCAAACGGAACAGAATAAAGAGCAAACAGAAAACTGACTGAAGAGAAAAATAATTATTTATTTAGAATCAAATATAAATTCATAAATCTATAAACAACATAATAATGTCAACATCATTTGTCACTTTCATTTTATTTATAGACACTTAAAGCTGCACCAACGAGCTGAAGAGCAAAACAGAAAAAATAATTTAAGGTACAAAAAGTGAATTAAAGGCTTTTTTCTCAAATAAAATCAATGTTTCTGATCGGCATTAACAAGCATAATTTGCTAATTTTTCTTTTATTTCTACAGATTACCTCCTCTGACACTCCCATCCTTTCATAGCTCAGTTCTTATACTTAATGGTGTTTTTGGAGCATAATTCGTATTTTAAAGAAATGTGTGACTTTAAAGTCATCAATCTAGAATTTTCACAAAGTAACTGTCAAATAATGTGTCCTGCTTTGTGGAAAACATATTTATTGATCTTCTAACGTCATGCTGTGACCTTTTTTATTTCATTAAACACCTCTTATCAGTAAACAGATTTGACAATTTGTATATTTATGCTGCATCTTCAAGATAAAGTATATTTAATATCCTGATTCTCTATTTGCTTCAGTCTGCAGACTGGTGACCTTTCACCTACAAAACGCAAGCATTTGTTTACCTCAGTGAATTCATTCCTCATTCTACAAAACAAGTCGAGCTAACACTATTAACAAACAACCTAAACACAGGTACTAACTTCGACACACAGCAGAACATTTATACTAAAAACAAGACAAATACACAACAAAAATCAGATCTGTTCCACTTACATCTGGGGAGAGCTGACCTGAAAACGACTGACAACATCGCCCTTTGAAAGCTGCAGAGTCCGGAAACTTTAGTGAGTGATTAAACTAAAGCGAACTGACTCAACCTAACCTGCTAACTTAACTAACCACAGCCTGGCTAGCGCTAACTAGTTACTCGCGGCTAGCTTACCAAAACTGCTCGCTGCTTCCGCCTCCAACTGACCGAGAAAACGAGAAAATATACTTTGACCGCTTCTAACAAAAATTAAATGGCAAACGAACAAATATTTAGACTTAAAACTTTTGAAATCTTCCACTCACTCAACCTTGACTAGCTTAGCCTCTCATAATTTACTCTACGGTGGCCGGTATGGGCCAATTCATGTATGGAGTCGTTTGGCGCTGCAGAAATCCAGAAACCCGTAAAAAACACAAAACTGAGAGGATAATAATAATAATAATAATAATAATAATAATAATAATAACTAGTATCATTATTGAGAGAAAGAAAATGTATTAATGGCTCTGAAAAACAATTTTAGTTTGCAGTGCACCTACAACAAAAGCAACTACTCAACTATTACTACTATAATAATTGTAATAGTAGTAGTTGTAGCTATAGCACTGTATGGCAAACCAAAATATGTATTTATTCTGAGCTGTCAACAATTCTCTCATAAAAAACTCCAGTTGTTGTATTAAAGGCTCAACGTGTGCCATGATATTTCTAACTATAAGCAAAGTTATTGTTTATTTACACGAGGACGTGGGAATTGTGTTTGTGATTATCTTAGTTTTTTCCTTTTCCTCTGATTGTGTCTTTGTAATGGTATGACTGAATAAATAAATTAATTCATAATTAACTGTGAGTTTAACACCCCTCTTTTAAATGGGTCTATATTTGATCACTTTTTACTGTACTTTTTAAATTTATTTAAAGACAAGGTTTTTTTTAAATCTCTTCAGGGACTTTATCCTCCGTTTGTATTTATTTATTCACATTGGGTTTTTTTCCACTTTACACAACTCTTTACTGTGGCTGCTTTGAGGGCTTGTAGCTATTTCTTTTTATTTGGTACTTCTTTAACCTTCATAAACAGACTGGACTGGAGTTTATAGGTGAAAGGTCACCGCTGCTTTCATATGGTACACACAATGGTCCTGTTTTATTAGGTAATTACTCAAATTAGTTTCATCAGGTAGCAACAAACAGAGAACAGAAATGTCTTTAAATCTAGCTGTGAACCTTGATTTTCCACAGGTAGTGCAGAATCTGTCAGAAAGATAAAATAGTGCATGTGTATTAATAACATTCTGTTCTAGAATAGCTTATAAAAACCTGATGAGGGACTGGAGCAGCCTGACTCTTTGTTTCAAACCATATCCACCCTGAGGAGACCAGAGCAGTTAGAACATGATGGTTTACAAACCCCTCAGCCAGGCAGCCCTAATAAATCCTTTAAAGTGGTAGCACTAAGTGATGGTGAACGAGTCTCCACTGGAAGGTCTAGGTGGGGTCCTTGACCTACAGGGGCGACGCTCCACCTTTAAAACTTTACGAGAGACAAAAAGACAGTTTTCCAGATGCTTAGAGGTTTTAGGTTTTAGATAGTTTTAAAAGCAGAGTGAAATCAATCCAATTTTTACAAGGCACAGGAGGACAGATTCAAATACAAGACTCCAGACAAAGCTGGGTCAATTCAACAGTCCTTTAATACGGTTCAGGGTCAGCACACAATAATCCAATCAGAAAATCAATCAGGTGTTCAAATAAGTGACTCCCTAACCAACAACAGAATCCTTCACATGTATGTGATTCCCACCCTTCCCTCACAACATGTTCAGTAAGCTTTTATCACTGGCCAAGACAAGAACAGCTCCCAACATGTCTAGTAAGCTTGACCAGTTTGGACGGCTCCACTGACAAAGACAAGAGAAACTCCTGACATACTAGGGAAGTCTCCCTCACCTGCAGCCATCTGTGGTTTCATGACTGCTTTTGTCAGACCCTATGAAAACTGATCCAGATAAGGGAAGGTATCAGATCAATATTTACAGCCAGCTGAACCGCTCATGGCCAGCAGTGAGTTACAGATTCCTCTTCTATCGTCCATCCTGTCCATTCTGAGAAACCAGTTCACAGCAGAACACAACCTCAACATACTGATACAATAGTTTTTCTCCACATGGGTAACATCAGGGCGTGGCAGGAACTGGTTACAGGTGGAAAACAAACAGCAGCCCTCCAAAATAAAACAGGAAGTACAAGAGCTAAAGTACAGGTACCCAGGAGGACAAACACATGATTACACACTGTGCATACACAATGAGTATTACAGCCTAAATAATAACTGGATTATTTATAATTCATCAGGATTATTGTAAAGCTAAAAGGACCTGAATATCCATGGACGTGCTTGGTTTTCTAAATTTGACCCATCATTTTCTAAGCAGCTTTTATTTAAAGGTTATTTTATTTGGAACAAGCCGTTTATGCTGACTGAAAACACTGACCCTCATTCAGACTGTGTACAGATGCAACTGTGCTTTTCAATATGCCGTCAACACAGCAGGCCGAGGCTCGAGTCCTCGTTTTAGGACCCAAACCTGATTTTAAAAAAAAGAAAAAGAAAAGAAAAGCAGATAGTTTACATACATCTAACCCAGCTATATATTTTTAACTCTCTTCATTATCACGCTGAAGTTTTAATATGAAAAAATAAAATCCATATTTGTCCTGCTGCAGTTTTTCAGCTGTTTGTTACCTATTGAAGGTTTATTTTAACCGCGCTGCTGCTAAATCAGGATTGACTGCAGTCATGTGACATAAGTTTAGGAGAAAAATTAATTCCTGAGCACAACTTTATTATTCAGCTGTTTGTCTGTCAGGCAAAAGTAGTTTTAACAAAATACAATATGATTTTAAAAAATCTATTATCTAAATTAGTATGATCACCTAAACCATATGTGTCAAACTCAAGGCCCGGGGGCCAAACCCGGCCCGCCATAACTATTTATGTGGCCCTCCAGAGAATGTTGTCATTTTGTTTAACTGAAGCAGATTTTTAGCAAGAGATGAAGTTGAGAAATATATAAGTTTTCCCAAAAATTTCAAGAAAAGACAAATAGATGCTGAAGGTAGAAGATTTAACCAATGTTGGGAAGCCAAAAACCAGTTTGTGTTGCTAGAAGGAAAACCTTCTGTGTTCTGAGGCTCTCTGTGAAGGAACACACTTCACCACGAAACAGAGCTAACTATGCTACTGTTAGCCTCAAGGGAAAACATCAGCTTGTCAAAGAATTAAGAGTGCAATTTCAGAATATTGTGAAGATGTTGCTTGAAATGCAAGGTGTTTTTCAGTGGGAGCATTTTAGAAGCCGTGTACACTCAAGGCAGGTACGCCCAAACCAAATGCTGCTGGCATTAAGCTGCATCAGTCTGTCAAGAAACGCCATCGCAGAGCGAATGAATGAACTGGCTTTTTATTTCTATAGCGCCAAATTAGCTATTTATTCATATTTAAAACTTTTTTTAACTCCGGGTAGTTTTGCCAATACATTCTGCCACATCCGGCCCTTTGAGGACACTCATGATGTTGATGTGGCCCCACATGAAAACGAGTTTGACACCCCTGACCTAAACTGTTCAAAAGATATAATAAACACACCAGCTGTCCCTGAATATTTAGCATAGATCGCAATAAAGGAGCAGAAAATGTGTTCCTTTAATGTGAGGTATTTTGGGTTGATGTACCATAAATAAGAAAAAGTATTCATTACATAACAAATCAATGTTTTTTTTTCACATAAGCAAGATGAAATAACTTTGCTTACTGTGAAACTCAGCTAAGACACTGACCTATTGTTCATAAAAGTATTGAGCTCCAGTCAGAACGTGAGCTCTCCTCAGATCTAAAGTTGCTCCTGACAACTAACAGGTCTGCTCACCTGGAGGGGGGTGGAGCATCAGGAACATTACCTCACGACTCCAGCCTCTTTGTGTCTGTTGAGCTCCTTCAGGATGTAAACAGTCCATCTAAATACCAAAGTGACGATGGATGAGGAAGAAAAAGGAACCTCGATGGACAAAGAGGAGCCAGACACAGACCAAGAAGAGGAGAAGGGAGAAAAGACAGAAGGCCTCGAATGGCTTCTTATAAAAGACAAACTCCCTCCTGTGCCTATGGACAGCAACATCTCCCCGTCAAGGTAAATCCTGGCAAAGAACGGCTGTTTTATTTCTTTGTCATGGGTTGCTCGCAGGTACATGTCAGTTTAAGTGTCATATTTCAGGTAAACAGGTGTCATCTCATGTAAAATCCTCTTTGTTCACAAAATAGTTCCCCCTAAAAAAATTGTTCATAAAAGCAAAAGAAAGTGTTTTCCACAGATCCAGCCCTGACTCGCTTCTTTTTCTTCACCTTTCAGTCTCAGCGCTGACAGTGTTGACAACCTTTACAGCCCTGAATTCACAAGAGACAAGGTGTTTAAAGCAGCGTCTCAGGGAGACAAATCACAGCTCACTGGACTGCTTGACTACCTGCAAGTCAACAACGAGAGACTAAGCTCAGATTTTACAGGCAAGTCCTCAGACCACACTGTCCTGGGATTCATTTACAGCAGTTTGATGCTTTCCCCCCAGAATGTTATTGAAGTCAAAGTCTGAAAGAAATGACAGGATATTTTGGGGGTTTTTTCAGACTTGTTTATTATAATCTTGTAGAAGATGGATGTGAACTTTCTAAGTGTAATATTTGATTTAATGGAATTATTTGATCAACATTAGAATCTCTTTGCAGAATTTAGTGAATTATTCAACACTTGAGGGTTTTATTTTCAGATGAAACCAATGGGAAAACAGCCCTGTTGAAAGGTTTGCTGAACTTAAAAAACGGCAAAAACGACACCATCGACGAACTCCTCGACATAGCGGAGAAAACAGGAGATTTAAAAGATCTGGTCAACGCCTCCTATACAGATCCCTGTTATGAAGGTGAGAAAATAAAAAGGTGAAAATGTTTTTTAACTGAACTCTGCCTGTAAAAAGCTCCTAATGTGATATGTTGGTTTGCTGTAAATACAGCTGACTTGATCATCAGAATTCTTGTGCTAAACAAATGAAGAACCTGCTTTCTAAACAAACAAACATCCCTCAGGTCAGACAGCCCTGCATGTTGCCATAGAGAGGAGGAGCTTCGAGCACGTGAAGCTGCTGGTCCAGAAAGGAGCAGATGTTCAAGCGAAAGCTAACGGTTCATTTTTCCAGTATGGATCAAGACTGGGCTTTTATTTTGGTGGGTAATTCCACACAAACACCTAACGTGATATTTCTTTGGATCCTAGTTCTGTTTCTGTCTTATCTCTAAAATCTCCTGATTGTTTCCAAAAGGGGAGCTTCCTCTGTCATTGGCTGCCTGCACAAACCAGCCAGACATCGTGTCCTTCCTGATAGAAAATCCCTACAGTAGAGCTGATGTGACGGACAAAGACTCACAAGGAAACACTGTGCTGCACACCTTGGTGGTCATAGCAGACAGCATGACAGAAAACACAGAGATGGCTGCAAAGATGTACGACGAAATCCTCATTCATCACTACAAGCTCGAGAAAAAAAAACAAGTTCTGGAGTCGATTGAAAATAATCAAGGTCTGACTCCCCTGAAGTTAGCCGCCAAGCTGGGCAGGATTGGGGTAGGTCTGGTTGTCTTCGTGGGTATTTTGAGGACTGTTGGTGCTGATGTACGTCTCTGTGTGTATAAATAAATCACATCTATCATAATTTGACTTCTATGATAAGAAAATCTACAAAATCATTTTAAGGTCAAAGAGTGAAAAGATTTCTACAAAATAATGACAATAAATAAATATGTAGCATTAAATAAGTGATGGCATAAATATTCACCCCCTAGTCAGTATTTAGTAGAAACACCTTAGGAGTCAGTGAGGACAGGTCTCTATCAGTCTGAGGACAGGTCTCTATCAGTCTGTGAGGACAGGTCTCTATCAGTCTGAGTGGACAGGTCTCTATCAGTCTGTGAGGACAGGTCTCTATTAGTCTGAGGACAGGTCTCTATCAGTCTGAGGACAGGTCTCTATCAGTCTGAGGACAGGTCTCTATCAGTCTGAGTGGACAGGTCTCTATCAGTCTGAGTGGACAGGTCTCTATCAGTCTAAGGACAGGTCTCTATCAGTCTGAGTGGACAGGTCTCTATCAGTCTGAGGACAGGTCTCTATCAGTCTGAGGACAGGTCTCTATCAGTCTGAGTGGACAGGTCTCTATCAGTCTGAGGACAGGTCTCTATCAGTCTGAGGACAGGTCTCTATCAGTCTGAGTGGACAGGTCTCTATCAGTCTGAGGACAGGTCTCTATCAGTCTGAGGACAGGTCTCTATCAGTCTGAGGACAGGTCTCTATCAGTCTGAGGACAGGTCTCTATCAGTCTGAGGACAGGTCTCTATCAGTCTGAGGACAGGTCTCTATTAGTCTGAGTGGACAGGTCTCTATCAGTCTGAGGACAGGTCTCTATCAGTCTGAGGACAGGTCTCTATCAGTCTGAGGACAGGTCTCTATCAGTCTGTGAGGACAGGTCTCTATCAGTCTGTGGACAGGTCTCTATCAGTCTGAGGACAGGTCTCTATCAGTCTGTGGACAGGTCTCTATCAGTCTGAGGACAGGTCTCTATCAGTCTGAGGACAGGTCTCTATCAGTCTGAGTGGACAGGTCTCTATCAGTCTGAGGACAGGTCTCTATCAGTCTGAGGACAGGTCTCTATCAGTCTGAGGACAGGTCTCTATCAGTCTGAGTGGACAGGTCTCTATCAGTCTGAGGACAGGTCTCTATCAGTCTGAGGACAGGTCTCTATCAGTTTGAGTGGACAGGTCCCTATCAGTCTGAGGACATGTCTCAATCAGTCTGAGGACAGGTCTCTATCAGTCTGAGGACAGGTCTCTATCAGTTTGAGTGGACAGGTCTCTATCAGTCTGAGTGGACAGGTCTCTATCAGTTTGAGTGGACAGGTCTCTATCAGTCTGTGAGGACAGGTCTCTATTAGTCTGAGGACAGGTTCCTATCAGTCTGAGGACATGTCTCAATCAGTCTGAGGACAGGTCTCTATCAGTCTGAGGACAGGTCTCTATCAATCTGTGGACAGGTCTCTATCAGTTTGAGTGGACAGGTCTCTATCAGTCTGAGTGGACAGGTCTCTATTAGTCTGAGGACAGGTCTCTATCAGTCTGAGGACAGGTCTCTATCAGTCTGTGGACAGGTCTCTATCAGTCTGTGAGGACAGGTCTCTATCAGTCTGAGAGGACAGGTCTCTATTAGTCTGAGGACAGGTCTCTATCAGTCTGAGGACAGGTCTCTATCAGTCTGAGGACAGGTCTCTATCAGTCTGAGGACAGGTCTCTATCAGTCTGAGGACATGTCTCTATCAGTCTGAGGACAGGTCTCTATCAGTCTGTGGACAGGTCTCTATCAGTCTGATCTTTCAGAGTCATCTTCTTGCTGAATATACCGGTACATCTTTTTTAAATCCTTCTCTATATTTTGCTGCCTTCATTTGACCTTTGACCTTCACCAGCTATGAATCTTCCCCACATCATGAAGCTGCCCACCATAGATATCATAAATATTACTAGATATCTTACCCGTGCTGTTCGTCAATGGACCCTGACGTCCCTACGCCGGCGGCCATCTTGCCACTGAGAGCTGCCCCCTTTCTTAACATTGGTGTCAATGGAGCATGTACCATTAAATACCTCTAACTTGCTCAATTTTTAACCGATTTTTAAACGGTTTGTATTTTTATAAACATCAGAGAAGTGGCTGTGAATATATATCAAAATATAATGATAATGGTCGGAAAATTCATAAATTGTGAAAGCATCATATTTCAATACATAATAAGGTTTGTAAGAAAGTAACCCATTTGTAAATCTGTTCTGTTTTCATCGAGTTTGAGTGTTTTTTGTTAAGTTGATCACTCACCTTCCATCTGCCGCCATAGAGAGCAGAATGTCAGCTCTTGGCAAGATGGCCGCCGTGTAGGGACACTGTTGATCCCCAGATGATCCATCTAGCCTTTATATATATCTATGCTGCCAACACCATGTTTCACAGCGTGTTTGTGGTGATGTTCAGTGTTTGATCTCCTCCAAACATAGCGTTGTGTCTGATGGACAAAAAGCTCATTTTGGTCTCATCAGACCAAAGACCTTTCCTCCACCTGACCATGGAGTCTCCAACATGCCTTTGGACAAACTGTAGTCCAGACTGAATCTGGGTTTTTCTTTCTACTTTCCCATAAAGCGTTGACTGGTGAAGAACCTGGTCAACAGGTATGGTATTCAGAGTCTTTTCCATCTCAGCTGACGAAGCTTGTCTCCTTAGAGGAGTCATGGTGTCCTGATGGACTCTCTCACTGCTCAGTCTGTGAGGACGTCCTGATCTATGCACACATGATGCATATTTCTACCATCTCCTTATGATGGATGTAACTGAACTCCAGGAGATGTTCAGAGCCTTAGAAATGTTCTTGTATCCATCACAATCACCTTTTAAAGAACCTTTTCTCTGATTGGCTTGAAGGTTCTTTTGTCTTCATGCTGTGATGGTAGCAGGAATACTGATTAACCAGTGAATGGACCTTCCCTCTGATGACTACCACAAAGCATTAGAAAGTACACTACTGTCTCTCTAAATGACCTGATCTTTTTGCTTTTATCTTTTTTCTTTGGTCAGCTGTTCAAGCACATGCTGAGTCGGGAGTTTATGGATGAAGCCAGGCCACTGTCAAGGAAGTTCACAGAATGGGTCTACGGACCGGTTCACTCCTCGCTTTACGACATGAGTTCTATCGACACCAATGAAAACAATTCTGTGTTGGAGATAATCGTCTTTGGGAGTGAAATACCGGTTAGAAGATCACGTTTGAACTTATTTTCACATGATAATCTGTGACCTTACGCATTGTTATGAACTTGTGATTCAGAATCGCCCTGAGATGCTCCAGATTGAACCCCTGCGCAGTGTTCTTCATGATAAGTGGGATCGATTTGCTTCCAAGTTATTTTTGATTAATTTTGTGATTTATTTGATCTACCTGGCCATCTTCACCACCGTGGCGTTCTACAGGAAGGACGGGCAGGTCAGACAGATCAGTTAAACCATCTAAACTGTTAGCATGGTTCTGAAGCTAAACCCACACCTGTTGACCCACAGCCACCGTTTCCTGTAGAGAACACTCCAGCTGACGGTCTCCGTTGTGTTGGGGAGATCATCAGCGTTCTTGGAGCAGCAAGATTTCTGTTTAAAACTGTGAGTAAACAAAATGCGATTACACTAAAAAAATTACCCAGAATTCATTATGCTAATACGACTGATCTTTCAATCTTTAGATCACTGTTTTAAAGAAAAATCCCCCAAAGATAAGAGCTCTGTTCACTGAAGGATTCAGTGATATTCTCTTGTAAGTATCATCATTAAACACTTTGTCTCTCAGAACTGTAAATAACAATGAAGTTGATGCTTCTGGTAAAGTTTGTCTGAGTTTCTAATGAGACGGTTCATTTCCAAATTACTAGATGAAACTGAAATATTTTAGGCAAAATGATTTAATTTATTGAAGAGTCTAAACTGAAAATACAAGATGAAAACAATGAGTAGATGATGTGTTTACGGTTCTGGAAAGGGCTGTTTTCCTATAGGGTTGTGCATCTAGCAATAATCAGATCCATTAAAGATACGTCAGCAACATGACGTCATTCATATCTCAGCACCATCAAAAAGCACATGTACGTAAATCAGACAGGGCATCAGAACCAGCCTAACAACCTATTTTTGCTCAAAACACTGGGCCTGGATCACAAAGCAGCAGCCGTCCTCTCCTCAGACGCTTCCTGCTTGTCCTCCAGTAGGACCCCATGGCATTCCCCGACCAGAATCCCTCCAGCCAGCGTGTCCTGGGTATGGGGTCTCCTCCCAGAGGAACACGGCGTTTTAGGGGACATCCTGACTAGATGCCTGAACCACCTCAGCTGTATCTTCTCGATGTGGAGGAGCAGTGGAGTTCCTGTCAGATCTCTTCACCTCAGCTGTAAGACTGAGCCCGGCCCACCCTGTGGAGGAGACTCATTTTGGCTGCTTGTATTCTTGATCTTTTTCATTGGGGCATTAACCAAAGCTCAGTACCTATAAGTGAGAATTGGAACGGAGATCGACCGGTAAATCAGATGTCATGTGTTCAGTTTTGTCTGTCTTCTCCCTGTGTTTTTCCACATTCCTCCTCCTGTTTCCTGCACTAATCCTCCACAGGTGTGTCTGCTCTTCCTGATCACCTCCCTCCCTACTGTCCTCCTGTCAGTCCTCCTGTTGTTTACCTGCCTCCGTCTCCTGCACTTGGGTCCAACATCAAACCAATCGTGACATCAGGAACCTCGTCTTTGACTTGCAGCGACTAAAGACACACATGATGAGTGTATCTAATACCTGGACTGATGATATTTTGAGATGAAATGGAGATGTATTGTGACTGATCAAATCTGCTCAGTGTCATTAATAGATGAAACATCTGTAAACATGTTTGTTTCTACAGTCATCCACTTAAAAGTCAAACAGAAGGCATTAGATTGTGCACAAACATTATATTCCCTGAACGATTCTCCTTCTGGTGCACGTCTATCTGCGTAGCAGCATTTTCCTCAGCACTGATGCTTAACTGCAGCCTACATAAACATCAACAAACATACCAAATAATTGTTTGCATTGATGGTGACAGTAACAGCACAGTACAGTTTGCTTCACCATGTCCATGAACTACTGAAAGCTTTTTTCTTGAAGAAAAACCAGAAAGTAAGAGACTTTAGATCATTTGACAGTAGGTCTGTCAGCATGAGGCTGTAGAGGACAGCTATTAAACCCCTTTATTCTCACCATGTTTACAGTTTTCTGCAGGCGGCCATCTTTCTGATGTCAGCAGTTTTGTACTTCTGTGGGCGGAGAGAATACGTGGGGCTGCTTGTGCTGTCTTTAGCTCTCGCCTGGATGAACGTGTTGTATTACACAAGAGGATCCAGACAGCTGGGGATCTACAACGTCATGATGCAAAGAGTAAGAATTCAGTGTGGTTCGACCAGAAAATGGTTCCCCGTGTTACAGAAATGTGTTCCTGTTTAGATGATCCTGGGTGACCTGCTACACTTTCTATGTGTCTACAGTATCCTACTCTTTGGATTTTCTGCAGGTAAAACTTATATAAGATTCAACAATTACAAACATGCTCAGTCTTTCGAGACTAAAACACCTAATTTAATTGTTGCATATCTTTCTCTCCTTTAAAATCCAGCTGTTGTAACTCTCATAGATGATTCATCACCTGCCTTTCATGTGAAAAATGACACCCTGACACCAGGAAAGAGCATCGACGATGAAACGTTTGAGTGCCTGAAACACAGTTATGACGACATCGCGTTTACGACCCTGGAATTGTTCAAGTTCACAATCGGAATGGGAAATCTGGAATTCACCCACCACGTTGAGTACAAAGAAGTGTTCTACATCCTGCTCATCTCTTACATCGCCCTCACTTACATCCTGATGCTCAACATGCTCATCGCCCTGATGGGAAACACAGTCCAAAAAATCTCTGAGCAGAGTGAGACCATCTGGAAACTGCAGGTAGGAACAACCAGTAAACGACGTTCCCCGTTAGCAGAACACAGGACCAGGTTTTTAGGACCACATTTAGGACATTTATTAATATTATTAGCCTGGAGACACAGTGAAGCTGAAGGGACAGGGCAGACTGGACTTCTGGAGGAAGCTGAGGTCCTTCAGTGACTGCAGCCAGATGTTGCAGATGTTCTGTTGTGGAGAGTTTGATCATATCTGCAGTCACCTGTCGGGGCAGCAGCATCAGAACCAGAGATCTTAAAATGTTGAACAAACTGATGAAGATGTTCTGGGGACTCTGGAGCCTAAAAATGAAGAACAACTCTGAGCATCCTCTAACTCAGAGCGTCTTCAGTCAGAGGCTTCTGCTGCAACAGGAGCTGCTTCCTGTCCACAGCTAGAATGAATCTATAGGAGGACACTTCAGTGACTTACTGAAACATCCAAAATACCTCTGGGGAAAAGCATTTTAATTACGATGATGGTAATATCTTTATTTTGAACAATAAATGTCAGCAGAGAAAAATAAATGAATATAAAAAAGGAACAATAATAAAACATTTATATTCAGTTGGGAAAAGCGTAGTAAGAAACCTTCGACCCCCAGTTAACTCATCCAGTATAAACATTACACATTTCAGTCTAGAATGTGAAATCCAAATTAGGGAAATTAGCCAAAATAGGCCCGATACCGATATCGGTTAAAGTTACCCGATACCAGTGGCCTCACTGTCTGTGACTTGTGATTTATGTTGTAGTTTCCTATATTGAACACTAGGGGGAGCTATTGAGCTACAGAGGAACAGTGTGGGTTGAGAGCTGGAGATGGTGCCAAATAGTTCATTTTATTTGGTTAAAATGTGGAAAACTGCAATAACTTCACTGTGAAATCACAGAAAATGGTTATTTTTCACCTTATATTTTAGTTTTGTGATCATTTTTATTAATATATTTAATTTTTTTTAATCTAACTCAGTTATTTGTTGTAAAAAACAGAGAAGAAAAAATAAAACGTGTATTCCATTTTTTGTGTGTGGTAGAAGTATCGGTATCGGTACTCGGTATCTGCGAGTACTCAGATTTAAGTATCGGTATCGGATCGGTTTTGAAAAAAGTGGTATCGGTACATCCCTAATCCAAATACTTCCCATGTTATAAATATTTATACAACTTATTTGTTCTCCATTCTCCCCTGTAAAAATAGAGTTTTTATAAAATCACTTGAGATTTGAGTGTAGATTCTACACTAACTACAGTCTCCTGTAAGATATATACAACTACATTGATTTTAAGAAAACTATTATTTGATTTGATTTGATTTGATTTGATTTGATTTGATTTGATTTGAAACCCTGTGTAATCCATTGCTTGTCCTCAGAAAGCCATTACGATCCTGGACATGGAGACAACGGTACCGAGGTGTCTGAGGAGTAAGCTGTACTCCAGGGTGTCGGAGATCATGTGCTTTGGAAACGATCAGGATGAATGTCGTCGATTTGTCAGGTAAATTCACGTGTCTGGTTCAAAGTCTGTTAATTTACTATAGGCTTGTGTCACACAGCATTTCTCTTAATGGAGGCAAAGTTCACTTAACTTACACATGATGCTTATCCTGAATGAATGAATGAATGAATGAATGAATGAATGAATGAATGAATGAATGAATGAATGAATGAATGAATGAATGAATCACTTTATTGTAATTGTACAAGTACAACGACATTGAATGTGCCATTCTCACGATACATAAACATGAAACAATAAAATACTAACAGCAGCTAAAAATACTAAAAATATTAGTATACTAAAATACTAAAATTCAATAAAATTCAGTAAGGATGGAAATCAGTTTTCACTTTGACATTAAAGTGTTTTTGTAAACATTTTTTATTAGGGATGTTCCGATACCACTTTTTTCAAAACCGATCCGATACCAATACTTAAATCTGAGTACTCGCCGATACTTCTACCACACAAAAAAATGCAACAAATTGGAATACAGGTTTTATTTTTTCTTCTCTGCTTTTTACAACAAATAACTGAGTTAGATAAAAAAAAATTTAATATATTAATAAAAATGATCACAAAACTAAAATATAAGGTGAAAAATAACCATTTTCTGTGATTTCACAGTGAAATTATTGCAGTTTTCCACATTGTAACCAAATAAAATGAACTATTTGGCACCATCTCCAGCTCTCAACCCACACTGTTCCTCTTTAGCTCAATAGCTCCCCCTAGTGTTCAATATAGGACACTACAACAGAAATCACAAGTCACAGACAGTAGTGATGTGACGTTCATGAACGAACCGAATCTTTTGAACGGCTCTTCACTGTGAACGAGGAGAACCGAGTCTTTGTAGAGAACCGTTCATTTTTTGGGGGTGACTGTAAGCACTATGCATATTTTGTAATCACTTTTTAATTTCATGGCGAAACAAACAAAAGCCTGTTAATGCAGGCAGGGGGTCTGAGGGTGAAAGGGAGGGGTGTGGAGAGGAGTTACTGTTGGGAAAGGGCTTGGGTGATGAATCGGTTGGAGGTGTGAACGGCTGTTTTTCAATAGGATGAGTTGAAACTTTCAAGATAACAAAAGAAGTCAAGCTGCCTTCATTGTCAAAGGTGCAGCTGTGCCAATGGGTGTGGCTGTCAGTTGTGAACAGACCACTTATCAGTGTTAATTGGTCCCATCACTAACAGACAGTGAAGCCACTGGTATCGGTTCCTGGTATCGGGTAACTTTAACCGATACCTTTAACTTTATCCCTAATTTTTGTCAAAGAAGCCACATTATGTTGCACATGATTGATTTATAAAAGCAACAAATGGGTAAAACATCCAAGGGGATAATGTTGACTTAAATAAATAAACATTTAACTGTGTTGTTGTTGTTTTGGTTTGTGACTTTTCTAAAAATGCACTAAATTTATTTATTTTATTTACTTGTATTTAAAGAGGATAATACCCCTTGAGATGAACCATCTCGTTTTCAAGGGGGTCCTCTTTCAAAGCCACAAAACAGTATAAGACAGTATAAGATAATATAAGCCCAAAAAGGAGTAAAACATTATCAATGAGACTTTTTTCTCTACAGGGTGACTGAAAGGAACTGGAAAAAGTGGAGGTCAGATCTGGGTGTAAAGCTTAAAGAAGATCCTGCAAATAACATGACGAATGTCCAGCCGGCTGAAGAAAGCTCAGGTAGGACGACTGTCTCCACGTTGAAGCTTTATGTGCTGTTTTTTCCTGCTGCTATGAGGACACTAACAGACATTATCGCTGAACTGTTTAGGGACTTCCTGGAACCTGAATGTGCTTCTGGAGAGGATCGGTGCCAGACGACGTCCACGGCAGGGGAGCGACATTATCTAGATCAGAATCAAATCATTTCTTTATTTGTGTTTTTGATGGAAATATTTTTGATGTCTTAAAAACAATCTCTGCTAAATGTTGGAGAAAAATCACACATCTGGTAAAGCTTGAATTAACACTAAACACAGTTAAAATGTTTCAGACACATTTCAACTCAAAATTCAGGTTAAACCTCTGTTGACCATCAGAGACCTCCATCTCAGACCCTGATGACCTGTTAGCATGTTAGAGGTTAAAGTTCACAGCTGGACAATAAATGAGTGGGATGGTTAGGAAGAGGCGCAGTAGAAAACCACTTTACTCTAAGAAAAGAATAAAGTTAATCCATGTTGTAGTGGTAAGAGATTTTTTTCCCCAATGAACATTTATAAAAACAAGAAAATCAAAAGACACAAAAGCACAACAACATGAGAGTTTGGGTTTACATGGATTATAGAAACTGTATTTAGGAAAGGAGGTAGCTGGTATTAGATGGATGAAGATTTAAGAATCAAGTGTTAGGTTTTAGATTACCAATAAATTACCTCAATGTTTCTGTTTTTGTTTTGTAAGTAAGACTTTGGGAAATATCTGTATGTTTTGTTACTGTCATTTTTACTATTAGCATTATTTTGTTGTGTTCACACTTGTCTTGAGAATTCCTAAATATTTTGATGGATGTAGTGAAGCTGGAGTGTGGCTGGAGGGGACAGGGCAAGGGAAGAAATAAACAAAATGTGTTTTTTTTTTCAATTACAATTTCTTTCCTTTTAAAATTTTTTGTAGTTATCATTGTCATTATGCTTTATTGTTATTTTATTGTTTTTTTTCTTCTAAATATTGATATTTCACTATACACTGAAATAAATGATTCTGGCCCTTAGTAAATGCTTCATATTTAAATTAGGTTAGTTTTACTGATTTAATCACATTTTTTGATTCTACATATTTAATTCAGTTAATTGCAACATTTAATGCATTCTTTTAAAAAGCACATTATTAATTCAGTAAATGTAACTTGAAAAAAATATGTACACCCAACATGATCATTACTTAATTTATTTCTGTAAAATGAACTTAAATTTTTATGTTGGTTTTACTTTATTCATTTTTGTAAAGTGAACTTAATTTTTTATTTTGGATTTACTTAATTTAATTTTGTGCAACACTCATGACGAAGGAAAATTGAGTAAATTGAGCTAAACATTTTTTCAGTGTCACTATTTGATATTATTATGTATATTAGTGAGTGTTAGAGCACCTGGATTCTGTTTTTATCAGGCAACAACAAAATCAAACATGAATATCAGGATAAATACAGCTCTATACGTCCCCTTTCCTCTTATTTCTAATATTTTTTCCTCTTATAAAGGGTTAGGGTTATTCTGATAAATTAAGTATGAAAATAAAATAATGAGCAATAGAAAAGTATCTGTGAGCATTTTCAAATAAATAGTTAATTGAAAATAAATCCAATTATTGAAGGTTTGCATACTGGATGATATGTAGATAGGTTAGAAAATTCACAAAGTAATTACTTCTAGATTAGAAAAAATACTTGTACTTTAATGTTGTCTTAGGTTCCAATCTATGCAGAAAGATTGAAATTGAAGGTGGGAGCCTACAAATTCTGTTTATGAATGAAAAAAATACCATATAAAATTAGGTTCAGGTGTTTCCATTAATTTGTCTTGTGAATTTTCAAAATAACAGATTACAATATTCACTGGAATCCTAATGACTCATAAAACCATAATGCTGACCTGACAGGGTGGCCTTTAATATTCCATATAATAATAAAAATAAAATAAAGTAAAACAAATAAAAGTGGATATGCCATTAAGTGTGTGCTAAATTGTTGAGCTTATGTACATTACATTAGTCACTCAGCTGGATAGAACGGTCAGATGTTTATTTATAAAAATAAAAAACCTTAAAATAATAAAAATCTATGGCACTTTTTGACCAGGCGTTTTCCGACTGGGGTCCTTTCTTTCTGCGCATGCTCAGTAAATGCTGCTGCCGTAACTAGACAGCAGCACGAAGAAGCCACTACACCGGGATGGTTTCTTCGTTTTTTAAGCTGTCAGCGTTATAACCCAACAAAATGAAGTTTCCCAACCCATAGCTTCGTTAGGAGTAAGTATAAACCTTCTGATCTGCGTCACGTCGCCGTCCTCCTGAAGGAAAAGTTCAAACTGAGCAGCTGGCCTGGTCACAAGCACAAAGAAGCTGCTATTTATTGTGGTGCTTCACTCGAAGTAACCTTTCGGTCGATGCGATTTGGTCGTTTTTTATTTCAGTTGATTAATGACCTCCCCTCTGCTAATCCTTCAGTTTGTGTTCAAACATTGTGTGATAGTTCAGCTGTCCTCATCATGTCGACGTTAGCTCATTAAGCCTGGATTGCTAAACAGAAGGCTAACGTTAGTTAGCTGCTGAATTCTGTCTGGTTAACAGTACTTGATATTAATTTATACTGGTTAAAACGTCAACAAGGGTTTTAGTAGGTAATTATACTTATTTTAGCCTCCGTTCAAATGTCACAGTGTTAACTTTTAATTTTGTGCTTTAAAAACGAACTTATTATTGTGGGATCGAATAGTAAAATCATAGAAAATTGTAGCCTCAAGCATTTAGTTTAACAAATATATCTTTCTGAATCTGCTCTCACACAATTAAAGACAAACTGAAGCTAAAACTCTTTAGTACATTCTGCCATTACAGCTTTAAGATGGCCTTCAGTGGAGGTGAATAAGTGATGAATCATAGTGTGTGAATGGGTGATGAATTATTCCATTATCTCCTTCCGTTGAAAGAGATGAGAAGTAAAATCGTCTGCAGGGCTGAACCATCACATCACACTGAGATGACTTGTCTGGATCAGAGGTGTCCAAACGTTATACGCTTAGGGCCGTAAGGTGAATGTGTCATGTTAAAGTCACAAAAATGTGACTTATTTAACTGAAAATGTGAATACAATACATTAAACAAGCAATAACTTTGTGAAAAAACAAAATGATTTGTATTTTGTAGAAAAGGATCTGTAAATCTTTGTAGATATGAGACATAAAGAAAGAATCTTGTATGTTTGCCTTAACCAAAGAAAGGTTTTTAATTCCCTAGATTTGACAGGTTGATTGTTTTCCAGTTTCTTGGGCTTGAACATAAATATTAGGCCATTATTAGTAACACTGATAGGATATAGGTCATTCTGTCTTTAGTCATTTTTGCTGTACTTAGTCATGTTTTTATATCTCACAAGTTTGCTTTTTAGTAAAAGTCAGTGAAGGTTTGTGGTCCTATTTACCATTGGGACAAAAATAAAAGCAGAAAACCTGAATAATAAAAAAAATATTTTTCATCTTTGCAATATTTTTTGTTACGTCAAGAATACAATGATAATTTCAACTGAACTAAAGTCATCTCAGAGCAATTTTTCTGCAAAAATTTGGAATTTTCTGACACTTATCAATCATTTAGTAGTTGTTACCACTGAACATATGAATAAACAGGAGGGCAGACTTTTACATAAGCAGCCAGGTATGTTTTTTTTTGTGAAGCTTTTCTATAACGCACTTTTCTTAACTGGTGGTTTTTTCATGTTAATGTAGTTTTTAGATTTTGGGTCTGAATATGTCAGCTTGTTGACTTGCTGACATAGTGATGCATTTATTCACTACTTTGTGTGAAACGGCTTTTATCATCTCCATTTTGGTTTCTTGCTGACTGCATCGTGTACACAGCAAGCTTTTACAGGGCCACTTTATTACAGGCTGCCATTTGAAAAAGGTCGAACTAAACTGGATGTGAAAATCATCCATAGCAAAGTCATTTCACACCAATAAAAGTGATGTTCAGCTGCTGACTTGCACCTGCTCTGTTTGTCCCCAGTATGATGAGGAGGACGTGTCCAATGCAGCATTAGTGGAATAGTGACATGCTGGCTTGTTTGCCAGCATTAGGTGACCCTACCATCCGATTTCTTCCACGCACGCAGATGAACACTGGACTTCAGAAATGTAAGTGCCTTTTTCAAACATTTTAAGGTTCTTTTTTCTTTTGCCAGGTTGGTACGAATAATGTATCAAAAACATTTTCTACAGGTTGAGTTTTTGTTTGTGAGATTTGCAGTAATTCTTTAGGTGTATCATTTTCAAACCAAGAGCAGTGAAAAAACTATGAGATAGTGGAATGGATTAGGAAAATGTTACATTTAAAGTTTATTCTGCTGTAAGAAGTCCTCCAGCTTATTTCATAAAACCACTGTAGAGTAGGCTTGGGCGCTATTCAAATTTTGATACAATCAAACTTCCTCCACATTTTCCCGAGGTGTACATACCGTACACCTCGGGAAAATGTGGAGGTGTGTACAGCTGTGTACAGTATTACCTTAATACCGCCCAAGCCTACTGTAGAGGTTGTCTTGGTTTGTAATAAAAGTCCAAATAAAGGCAAAGTGAGGTGTTGATACTATTTTTGACATGGCGTTTAGTTTAAAGTCATAACTTAGGCTACATTCACACTGCAGGTCATAAGACTCAACCATGATTTTATTTTTTTTGCTGAGATCAAATTTTTGGCGTGTAGTTGATCACATTATAGTTTAAATGTGACCGCGGTCAGACTCCAGTTCTGAAGCTAACTGCACGTGGAGAAGGTGTGACATCAAACATAGCACGCCGCGTGTGACTTCACGTGCTGTATTTGCTGAGTGTACGTGTTAAAGGATAGTGTGTGTGTTTTAATTCCAAAGTTTCTTTTCAGTCCAAACTGACACAAAACAGTGACCGGGTAAAGAATCAGATCTTGTAGGGCTGGGCGATACGGCCTAAAAATAAAATCTCCAATTTTTTTCTTTTTAATTCGAATTACGAATTTTTTCCGATTTTCCCCCCTACACATACAAATGGCAGATGTGGAAAAAACGGACGGAATCACGGCAATTCCCAAACAAAATGGAATTCAGTATAAAACGTGGAATCTCACGGAATTCTCTTATATCTGTAAATTAGTAAAAAAAAAAAATTTTTTGAAGTGCTTTGGCCACCGCCGCCACCGTACCTGCGCACGCAGAGCGCAGCTCTCCTCTCCACACAGAGGAAAAAAGACGGTTCGCTTTGACAAAGTCTCACTGAAACACCTCCAGAAAATTCAACACCGTGAAGTTTAGGTCAAAGCTCAGGGCAGAACAATATCCAGATGACCTTTATGAATCTGAAGAATGACTTCTCTTTAAGTTTAGTCGACAGACAACGGACTGGCAGCGTAATGTGATGAGCTCCGAGTCAGAGTCACGTCTGAAAACAGGCAGCAGCGTGGAGCCGGTCGAACCGTATACGGAACATTCAGCTAAATTAATAGAAACCAGCCGTGAGATTATTGGAATTTGGGAAAAGATCAAACGGATTTTATAGGGCCCTATATGTGCAAAGCGACTGCTTCAGTGATTGTTTTTGCTGTTGTTGTCGCTAGCAATAATGCTATGTGGAACTAGCTCTACGGAAGCTCCGGGGAGCCAAAAATATGCCATTACACAAAAACTCAATTAACTTGTTTTTTAAATCGCCCGCAACCAAAAATTTGAATTAATTCATTCAATCGATTTATCGCCCAGGCCTAAAAGCTTGTTCCATCCATCTTTTGTTTGGGGTCTTGCTGCTTCCTGTCTCCTCCGGTGCAGATGTCAGTCAAAGTCAGACGAAATGCAACTCGTTCCTACAGACTTGAGCCACTTTGTTTAAAATCAAATACATCTTCAATTTAGAACCACATATGAAAGTGACGTGGGTCAAATTAAAAATTACTGGATATGTTTTGTTCAGACTGTAATTAAAAAATCTGCTTTGCGTCACTTCAGCCCGCAGTGTGAACTTAACCTGAGAGTATCGTGATTCGTTATGTTTAATCCCTGTCTGCGTCCTTTTTTGAGGTTGTTCAAACTTGTTCTTCTTTCAGGGGAAACTACACAGAAGATGAGATCTGCCACCTGTCCAACCCCAGCAGAGTTGGATGCCTATGCTAAGAAAGTTGCCAACAACCCTTTGACCATCCAGATCTTCCCCAACAGCGTTAAGGTACCTCAAAGGAAGCACATACGTCGCACAGTCAACGGGCTTGACACGTCCTCGTCCAGTCAACGCCACAGTCCCTACGCTTCTCAGGTCACCACCAGTGGGGGCCTGCTGGCTGTCCTCCGAGCGCCCGTCAAAGGTTTCATCAAAGAATCGCATAATAGCCGCACTCGACAACATAAGGCAGTCATGAACCCTCAAACTGGGCCGTACGCCACTCAAAGCACTTTAAATCTTCCTCATTCTGCTCCTCACTTACCAGGCCCCTCTCAGCCTGCCACCCAGAAGCAGAGTATGGTCCACTCACAGGCATTACAGCAGCAGCAGCAAAGTATGGCTCATTCAATGACTCTACAGCAGCAGCAGCAGCACCCACAGGCTTTACAGCAGAGGAACATGGCCCATTCTCAAGCACTACAGCGGCAGCAAAGCATGTCCCAGGTTCAGGTCACACACCAACAGAGATTGGCTCACCCACAAGCACTACAGACACAGCAGAGCTTGCCCCACACCCAGGCTCTGCAGCAGCAGCAGGGCCAGTCTCTTTCATCAGCTGTACCACAGCAGCATCTTTCTCATGTGCAGACACTGAAGCATCAGACCATTCCTCCACAAGCTTTAGTTACACAGCAGGGAGTGACTCAGGATCTGCGCCACCTATCTGAAGGAGCTCAGCTTCAGGGCTTGCAACACACCCAGGGGCTGGTTGCGTCACAGGTGCTTCCCCATGCAGTGCCTACGGGCCCCCCTACCATGTCTAGTAGCCTCCAGCAGCCCCCAGCAGGACAGTTTGGTCCGCGGAAGCTTCCTGATGTGGACGCCCCACCAAATGTTACTGTATCTACCTCCACCATACCACTGTCCATGGCAGCCAGCTTGCATCAGAACCGGCCGAGTGACCTGAGCAGCATCGTGCACCAAATCAACCAGCTGTGCCAGGCTCGGGCCGGCATGGGCACCACCTCAGTCTGCGAGGGCCAGATTGCCAACCCCAGCCCCATTAGCCGCAACCTGCTGATCAATGCTAGCTCTAGGGTGTCTCAGCACTCGGCTCTGGGCAGTGGCCCCAGCTGCCTCATGGTGGGACACCCAGATAAAGCCGTAGCTCAGACACCCAGTGGTACGCTCCTCTCTCAGACCAGTACAGCTGCCTTTCACCCAGACAGTGAGAAAGTGCAACAGCAGCTTCAGCACCATTTACATCAACAGAAACAACAACAGCAGCAGCAGCATTTGCAACAGCTACATCAACAGCAGCGCTCCTGGGCCCAGCATCAACTGGCCCACATGCAGCAGCCTCCTGAAGGAGCTCACCCCTGCAAAAATCCAAGGATGGAGCCTCCAGCTGAGTGTTCTTTCCCCTCTCAAAACCTCAGCTACGCCCACAAGCTGCCCAACACTGCACAAGGCTTTCCTCTTAAACATCCCACTGAAAAATCACACTCTTCCTCCCCTGTGAACCTCCCTGTAGGCTCTATGCCTTACATTAATGGGCACTACATGCAGCTACCGTGGAGCGGCATCCCGACCGCCGCAGGTAACAGTGGAAATGGTCATCAGGACCTCCCGGTGGTGTTCCAAGGAGGGCAGGCTTCTTCCTCCACAGACCGCATCCCAGGGGCAAAATACAGGCCAGGGAAAGAGGGGCCCACCGCCCACCCAAAGCTGATGCAGAGAATGGACTTTTTAGGTGAAGATTTTCAGATGCCCAGCTTACCGGATCCAAACATGGACGCGGTACAGAAGATGCACAGGTCTGCGATGGGCCAAGTTAAGGATCCCAGTCACAGCGGAGGTGTCCACGCTCATCACCCAGGCTACCATTAAAGTCTTTGCTCCTTATTTGTTTCTTTGATTAGCACTTTCAGTTTCTGTCGTATGTTTTTGTTTCAGTCTTGATCAGGTAGAGTTTATAGCCTCAGAGTTTAATTTGGCCCCGTGACGGATCGCTGATCAGTCCGCCTCTCACTCGCTGGGAGACGCTCCATTTCCTCCACGCGTCCCTAAACAGGATGAAGCGGGTTTGGAAATCAAATCAAAGTTGAATTAGGAAGCCCACGCCATGTGTGGGTTTATGGTATTCCTCAGGTCTTAAGCCATGCTGTACCTTTGTTCAAAATGAAGGCTTTTTGAATTAGTTAATCATCATCGTCATCACTGGTGCGGATGTGCTGCTCTCTGTTTATAATGGAGTCATGATTGTCACAATGCTTCTTTTAGGTTTTCAGCATTGGTGGCCTTATAACTGCCCAAAGGCTTTAGGACATCCTGGTGTCGATTACCTTTGTTACAGATCCAGTTTATTAAGAAGGTTTCATGTTTATGCAATCAGTCTCTTTGTAAGGATTCAGTCTGAGGAGCTTCTTCTTGATGGATTCTGTAACACAAACACGTCTTTATAACTGCGCCGCAAGGGGTCTTGGGAAGTTTTCCTTTGCTCTGTGCATGAACCGTCTCCACTTTTGTTAAGCGTTTTAAAATAACTCCCCCTTTTTAATATTTGAAGACTTTTTCTTGTCATCAATCTGTAGATTTCCCTACTTGAACAGTAGAAACGACCTGTAAATGTTTAGCACAAAAAGCAGAAACTCTACTGGCCCGTATTTATCTGTAGCTAATGTGAAACCATTGTTGTGTCTGTGTGTGGAAAAAGCAAACTGTTGGCTTGCAAATATGCAAGGACTCCAAATAACGACAGCAGGGAAAAGCTTTATTTTCCCGCCAACACATCCGATCACCACTCGACTGCTGTAGTGCAACAGAACTAATGTGATGTGAATATTTTTACTGTGGCCTGGTTATCTCACTGGCATCACTATTTTAATTTTTGTATAAAAAAAAAGGTGACATTCAGGATATTATTTTAAAATATGAAAGTAGCTTTTCAGACCCAGCTTTCTTTTTCAGGTTAAACTTGTTGGAGACGTTTTTCTGTCCTCAAGCCTTCTAGAAAAAGCCTTAAATGCCACATTATTTATATTCTAGTCACTACTTATTAACACTGCTTCACTGAGCTTCTTTGTCAGGATCCTAACTTCTGTCTGCCTTTATCGTGGAAGAGATTGCTTTTCCCTTTCAGACCTGCTCAACGTGTCGTTTCAGGTCAGCTGGTGGTTGAATCGTTTTGTGGTAAATGAGGATGTTGCCTTAAATGGAGGTGTCATGGTAATACCACTCGATAGGCCCGTTTCCACTGTCGGAACTTCAGGGTAATTTTACTGGCACTTTGAGGCGCGCGACTGTTTCCGTTACGCGGGCAATTTCGAGAGGGCCGTCTTCAGGGACCAACGGGAGTCCCTGATCAGGGGCGGGTACTCGGATCGGCCCGATAGATCCTCGGAGTGGGAAATGTGGTTAACTCGTGCTGATTGGTTGTGGGATGAAGGAAAATGATGAAAGCAGACGGCGCCGAGATAAATGACCTGTGTGTTGTTGTCGGAGCTTGTAAAATGACCGTGTCTTCGAGGTTGGATTAGTTCGTCATGAAGTATACTCATCCTTCTGTTCAGCACTCCATCACTATGGATAAAAACAGAGAAATACGTCGCAACCATCGCTTCTTCGTCCATCGTTGATCTATTTATTATTCTCCACTTCCTTGTCTGTTGGCGCCTTGTCAGTGACGTCGATGCTGACGTCTTACAAAAGTTCCGGAAAGGTGGGGGCTGTAATGGAGACACAACAGCTGAGAGGACCGAGCCACAGGAATGTCCCGGTCACTTTCCCCCTCACAGAAATTACCCCGAAGTTCCGATAGTGGAAACGAGGCTAATGGCTGGTCAGTCACCCATCCTGCTGTCCTGTATGTTGCATAGAAATCATGGATTTAAAATGTTTTTGAAACGAAACTCTAAATAGTATTTAGCGTAATACATAGGTTTTTAGAACAGGGCTGTAGCAGTTCTTTAAAAAGAATTCTGTTGTCTTTATGATTTATAAGTATCCTGATAGTGTTTTTCTTCCTTTGAGCTTCCAAAGCTGTGGGTGTTTTTCTGGCCTTATGGGAGGTGAACATCTCGACTATAATCTGAAGCTTTTTCCTGATTTGTTCTTATAAAACAGTCCAGGCAGGAAAAGGGAGAGAGTTTTCTGGTATTTGGTCTTCATGCTTGATGGCGGTTTATTTCCCTTTAGGGCTCCGGGTTTGATGTGCCTGCTCCTTGAAGCTGCTACTGAATCGACACACGTTGTAATGAAATGTGTGTTTATGATTAATAATGATGTTTGGGCTTTGTCAGTGAAATAAGTTTGTATTTATTTGATGACCATTAGACAGAAATGTTCCAGCCACCGGGCAGTAAGTGTGTTTGGTCGCTGTAAATAATCACAGACCAGTATTTAACGTGTCCGTGACCCGATGTGGTCTGAAGACCTTCTGAGCCTGTTTGGGTTCCAACACGTCAAACCTGAAAACCTTCGAGTCGTCTCACTAATTCTGACCTGCCTCTACAGCCCGACACCGTCAGGTTCTACAGTTTCATATGAAGTGCCTCCACTGGGCTTAGTATGGAGAAGTGTGAGTGTGTGTGCTTGTGAGTGTATGATGAGCTTGGGTACGTGCACACAGGTGTGCACGCTGACAAAAGGTGCACAAAGTGAATCTCTGATGGGGGACCAAGCTACTTGATGTAACTACTGATAGATACTGTGTCATGGACTGAAGTCCTGAAGTGTGCCACGCCTCTCTGACGCCGTCGGGACGTGTCGACTGTTTGCTGCTGACTCACTGACCAAAGTGACCAGTTGTCCCTCTCTAACCTCCCCGGCCAAAAGCAATGGCAAACTTGAACTACGAACTGAAGTTCCGACGGTAATAAGCAGCGATCTGTCGACCTAAAGGAGAGCCTCGTTTTGTTGGTTTAAGAAAACCTTGTGAAGTAAAACGCAAAGATGTGAACCGAGCATCAAACAAACCTAGAGCGAGTGGTTCTGGTCCACCGCAGGACGTGTTTATCCTCCAGGGTCGATACAATGTTGTATTTAGTGGTTTTAACCAGACCTCTGTGCTTTATGGTTTCATTATTTTCACATTCTGTTGAATCTCATTGTAGCTCTAAATGTAAATTTACAGACATGAAAAAGAACACGAGGACCCGCTCTAGATTTGTTTCTGCTCCGATCTAGTGGTTCTGAACGGACAGGCTAACTTTCTCTACTGTGTGAAAATGTGATGTTCCGGTTTTGCCTAACCTTCAGGAATTAAAACGTCTTGCACAAACATTCCCCCTAACCAAAATAAAGTTTGCAAACACAAAAGTTTCTATGAGTGGATTTCTGTACCGAGTACATTCACACACTGTCGGCGTGTTTCCTTCACCAGAAAGAGTTGGATGTGATTAAATATCACAGAATATTAAAAAGAAATATATGATCTTTGGAAATCAAAAAGTAGGGAATGTGGAACTTAAATACATTTATAATACTGAAATTATATACAGTCTATGATATACAGCAATAAATTAATGTAATTTGTTTATTCACCAATAAAATTCTTTAAAGGTGCAATAGGGAATTTGCAAAAAAATGCTAGGTAGAAACAAACACGTCTCGGAGCGTTCACCCCTCCATCAGGTATAATGCTGCATTCGATTTGTCCTCGGAACTGGGAATGACATCACACCCACGTTACAGCGTTTCAGTTTGCAAAGTCGGGATTCCAAAAGTAAAAAGTAGTTCCTGCTGTATTTCATCTGGTGTTTGGTTCACACACATTGTTGCCTTTGTTAGCAGCACACATTCAACACATTGCTTTAGACTTTAATTAATTCACTCATACAAACACTGAATTTGTTTAGACGATGCAAAGCACTACACGTAATTCTGAACTTGGACAAGATGGACATGTTTTCATGGCATTTAACTGTTTTTGTGAGGAGTCACCATTATTTTCCCCCAAAGTTGGGGCTCAAAAAATTCTGACTTTCCGAGTTGGGTGGTGTTCCAGTTATTTTTCCCACTCAGAAGTCGGAATTTCAGAGTTCCGACAACAAATTGAACACGCCGTATGGAGGATCCAAGGAAGTGCAGAAGTGAGGCGCTTCAGCGAGACGGACAGATTGTCCAATAGTTGCTTTTGGTCCAAAACGTATATGATTCAGGTTTTTAGAGAACTGCAGGACAACTTTATTAATTTCTTTAGTTTTTTTATATCACAATATATTTATAGTTATACTATGCTGTGGAAGAGCGGATTAGGACCCTGCCTCTAATTCTTGGGGATCTGGGTTCAAAACCCATTGTTTTGGGCTGCATGGTGGTGCAGTTGGTTAGCACTGTTGCCTCACAGCAAGAAGGTCACGGTTCAAATCCCGGCTGTGGCCTTTCTGCGTGGAGTCAGCATGTTCTCCCCATGCATGAGTGGCTTTTCTCCAGGTGCTCCGGTTTCCTCCACAGATCACAACACGCCCTATAGGTAACACTGCAAGTCCCTTTGGATAAAAGCGTCCGCCAAATAAATAAACATGAACATTATTATTATTATATCATTAAGAGGCGTGAAAAAAAAAGATTTAAGTTACATGTTTACCAAATTCCCTATTGTACCTTTAAATAGCCATACAAATGCAAATTTTGATGTTGAGAGTTAAAAACTGTGAAAACAAACCTGCAAAAACAAATGTGCATCAAATACCACTAAAAGTACCTCGTGTAGTCTGGTGGTTAGAGGCTGTTTGTTCAGATGAGATGTGTTGGATAAATGAGAGTAAAGAGATCTGGTGTAAAACGAGGATAGTTTTAAGGTATTCCATCATTCCACCACAGGCTGATCGCCTCCATCCGTTCAAAAGGAGGCTGACCAAGTATTGAGTGTAGAAATTAACAGACTTTTCAGAATAAGCCTGAGATTTCTGTTTAAAATAAACCTTTTTATTGATTTTTATAATATCCTAATCCTGAAACACATCATTTTGGTTTTTCATTATCTGTAGCCATAATCATCAAAATGATAAACAATTATTTAACCGTGTGATAAATGTGTAATAAACGTATCTGTAATGAATGACATTGAATGTTCTGATCCCTCGAGCTGTAATGGGACCTGATCCTGATGAGGGCTGAACCAGTTCTGTTCATGGACTGACTTTCTAGGAGCAGCCTGGTCGTCTCTGCTTTCCGTAGATGATGTTTACCTCCTAGCTTTGACCTTTGACCACCTTTAGACAGACGGGGTTCTCTTAACGCGCTTCAACAATATGGAAATCCATGAACTCAGCTCCCTTAATTCATTCAGCAAAACTAAAGTCGTTAGACGCTCAAATGTATTTAACATCAATGGTTTGAGTGTTTTAATCAAATTAAGTGTTTATATAATGAAACTGTATGCTGTACATGTGATATTGGAGTCACAAAACCTAAATATGATTATTAGTTTGTATGTTGAGACTGCATAAGCTGCTACTTGAACATTATTCAGTGTTTTTTGTTTTTATTTTTGTGGCTGGCATTAGCCTGCCGAGGGACTGAAGATGGAAATCAACCCTGGCTATAATTTTCATATTTACATATGTATAAAAATAGAGATCAGGAGGAGATTGACGGGCAGACTGGGGCTGAGGATGCTGAACCGGTCCTGTGGTGAAGAGGGAGCTGAGCCACAAAGAGGAGTTCTCCGTTTAGATCAGTCGTCACCTGTCATGAGCTTTGAGTAGCGACCCAAAGAACAAACAGTTCAGCTGAAACTCTCTGTTCATGGTGGAAGTAATGTGTGTTTTTGAGCTCCGTATTCTAGAGGAACTGGAATTAGTTTGACTGGTGAAGTTTGCTCTTTTATAAAAGGCGTCCACAGATCGCTTGAAGAAACTTGCACCACAATAACAGGGTGTGTGCTTCTCTGAAGGCCTCACACACTATAGAGGGGAGGAGCTTTGAGACGATAGCATATGGTGAGTTACAGATTTAGTCAAAGGGAGATGCATCATCTCTAACACTAACAGCTGCATAATGCACTAAAGGCCCTAAACACTTTAATTCCAGCTGTTGTATAATAAACAGCTAAAAAACAACCAAAGTGCATTAGAAAAGCTACAAATACAGGCAATCAAACGATTAAAGCTTACAGTACATAAAAGAAAAATGACAAATTTAACTATAAGCAAGAGAAGAATAAATCTTAAGCCTCAACTTAAACTGTCAATTAAAGAGAACTCCTTGATATTTAGTAATAACTTTGATATTTGAGGATGTGCAGGAAGGCCTGGCACCTCCTGTTTAAAGGCACACTATGCAGTTTTGCTTGTTTTTAGCACCTCCTAGTGTTCGTTTTAAATCACTGCCATAAAAACGTTAGCATTGTTTCTGCTCAAAAAACCCCTAAATCTACCTGTTAAATGTCTCCTCAGCCTTCACTGCTTTCTACTGGAGCGGTTCATCACTCAGTCAAAGAAATCAGCTGTTCAAGCAGGGAGAGATGGGAAAAATCAGGAATCATGAGCTAAAAACACTCCGGAGCTAGCCTAGCAGCTAGCCACATTGGGTTAGCCTAACCCTCTGAGATACGTGACTTTGTGAGACTTCAGGACACCGGACCAGAGACTCAGAAGTTACAAACGTGGTATTCTGGATCCAAGCAGCAGATGGGGCTGAGGGACTTTTATTAACCTGTAAAGGATCAGATTAGCTCAGACTGGATCAAGGAAGAGATTTAGTTACTTAGTGTACCTTTAACAGTTTGAACAGAAAACAAAAAGATATGATTGACCAGAAGATCTTGGGTTTCTGTTTGGCGAGTAATGGATACACTGAGCAGGTGTGTGTGTGTGTGTGTTTGGCAGACACGTGATTACAAATGATAAACAAAGCAGTTACCATAACAACAAGCTACTTAGAGGGAAGAACACTAGTCAGGCTCTGCTAGGGGTCACAGTGTGGGAACAGAGTACAAGCATAGAGGGAAGTGCCAAAAGGTTTAGTGCATTAGAGTCGTGTTTTAAACCAATAACAACAGAGACAGACAGTGAAGTGATGCTAGTCATATTTTCTAGTTCCTGCTAAAAAGCGATAGAGCGGAGCCTCATTCTGCACCATTTGCAGACTACGTTGAAAAGATTTGTTGATTCTGAAAAATCCAGGGTGTGAAAAAATAAAAGCCGGTTTCTTAAAGTCCCCATGAGACAAAAACAGTTTGAACTTAGCGAACAGCTGGAGTTGGAAGAAACTATGTGAGTTTTTGACATTTTCCCTTAAAGGGATACGCCACTAAAAAGTGATTTTTTTTTTTTTGTCTGTTGTCATATTCCTCATAGTTAGATCAGTGGGCAAAAACTATTAGTAACCAGCCCAGCTGTTATCCTGATCCAGCAGTACTCCTTTAGCTTTAGCTAAACATGACATGGCATGTCCTTGCGCCGTTCAGCGGAGGCTTACAGCTGTTCTTTGTCACAAAGTAGTCCCCAGTCTAAAATAGTACCTGTAATTCCTTTGCGTTACTTTTTATTTTCACTTAGTTGATATGTTGACTGAGGGCACTAGGCAGAATTAGTATCACTAGTATCACTACTGAGTGAGTTTTAAGGACTTTTTTTCTCACAATGCTAATAGTTACCATTCACTTACAGTGTTTTACGCTAAGCTAATGCTAAAGGAGTATCAGGATAACAACTGGGCTGGTTACTAATTGTTTTTGTCCACTGAGGAATATGGCAACAGACAAAAAAAAAATCACTTTCTGGTGGAGCATCCCTTTAAATGAATATTGAAACAAGTATCAGATTTTCTTCATGCTACTTGTGCTGTCCTAGGTGTCGTGAAATTCCGAAGTCTGGCTGCCCTGTTCTGGAGAATCCTGTCTTTCTGCCCTGCTATAACAGACATTTACTGAGTACAATGCAAGTCTGTGTTTTTAAATCAAATGTATGTTGATTTTTATTGTCAAATAATCAGGGGTAATGGTGGGAAGTGGGTTTTGATCGACAAAATAAATAATGTGTGTTACAAATGTAATCAAGCTGTGATTTATAATATGATTTAGTTGAAAATGTTTAAGGAGACAGGCTTTTCTTTTAGGGAGAGAAAGCAGAAGTGCTGAAGTGAAGCATTTTCTGTGTGAGAAGAAAGGGAAGTTCTGCTCTGAGCGATAGGAGAGCGCTTAACCGCAGAAGAGGAAGTGCTGAGTACCTGCTAGAGGAAAAGAGGAAGTAGGGAAGATCCAAGATGATGAATAAGATCTGATACACAGATTTATAATGATAATCTGATTAGAAATTGATCTGTGTAAGAGTGATAGAGGGAAAAGCAAAGGATGTAGTGAAATCAACGAGCATAAGATATGAAAAGAGGAGAACCTGTCATGAAATGTTAATGGAAAAATGTTTATGTTATGTGATTAATGAAACTAACAGGATTTAAGTTGGTAAAGGCCAGACGTGTGGTGATGTAGCAATGATATTGTGTTATTAGTTAGGACTGATCGGTCCACACCCGGTGAGCGGCCGAAGTTCCCGTTACAACACCTGACAGTTGGCCTTGCGACATGTTGAAGGCGGAGGGTACAGCCACTGAAGGAATTAAAATATCAGTTTGATCAAGGAACTGGGTTCGTTGCCGGCTGCTCTCGTCCTGTTAAGATCGGTGAATCGAGCTGGACTGGGGAACTTCGCAGGGTGTGGTCAACGCCAGTGAGGACAGGACGAGCAGACCAGAGAAGGTGACGAACCAGCTTGTCCCAAGGCGAGACCCATCGGATCCAGTCGAGTCCCCAAGACTCCAGCTGCAGGAAGGTTCCAAGCTGTGGAAACTTTACAGACGTGACACAAGGCTTCGAAAGGATCCATCGGGGCTGCACCATTTCTCCGATCACTATCAAAAAGGATTACTTTTGATTTTTTCTTTTTCCTCTCCTTTTTTACCTGTGGATTAATTTGGACTAAAAGTTACTTTTCTTCAAAGAGAGGAGCTCAGTCACACCCTTTGCCTCCACCCAGAGGTGATCCTAGGCCGCTCACGGGTAAGAGGTAGGGTCAGTTATCTACACGTTTGGCCTGGCTGTTCTGTGGTTGATTTAGATCTTGATTGAGCTGTGGTCGTGTGCATAATTGCTGAGCTAAAAGCCCTTGCTAAAGTTTTCTATCTTTAATGAAGCATTGAAAGACAAAAAGGAAGTTGTGGACATCAGTTAATAAGTGTTGAATCTTCTAATCTGTAAAATATTTGGGGGTCTGCGATTAAATGACAAACAGCACTTCACTGATTCTGCTGATGGTTTAAGAGGAGTAAATTCTTAGGAAGTTTTAGCTGCGTTGGTCTAGCTGGTTACTTTGTAATAGGTTAGCTGGTTAATGAAAACTATTAATTGTGATCCACTAGTCAAGCTGGTTACTTTGTAATAGGTTAGCTGGTTAAGAAGACTGATGTTTGTAACCTACTAGTTAAGTTGATGGTTCAACAATTACTTAGCTGGTTAAGAAGACTGATGTTTGTAACTTACTAGTTAAGTTGATGGTTCAACAATTACTTAGCTGGTTAAGAAGACTGTTGGTTGTAACCTACTAGTTAAGCTGATTATTCAACAATTACTTAGCTGGTTAAGAAGACTGATGTTTGTAACCTACTGGTTAAGTTGATGGTTCAACAATTACTTAGCTGGTTAAGAAGAGTGATGTTTGTAACCTACTAGTTAAGTTGATGGTTCAACAATTACTTAGCTGGTTAAGAAGACTGTTGGTTGTAACCTACTAGTTAAGCTGATGAATCAACAATTACTTAGCTGGTTAAGAAGACTGATGTTTGTAACCTACTAGTTAAGCTGATGATTCAACAATTACTTAGCTGGTTAAGAAGACTGATGTTTGTAACCTACTAGTTAAGTTGATGGTTCAACAATTACTTAGCTGGTTAAGAAGAGTGATGTTTGTAACCTACTAGTTAAGTTGATGGTTCAACAATTACTTAGCTGGTTAAGAAGACTGATGTTTGTAACATACTAGTTAAGTTGATGGTTCAACAATTACTTAGCTGGTTAAGAAGACTGATGTTTGTAACCTACTAGTTAAGTTGATGGTTCAACAATTACTTAGCTGGTTAAGAAGACTGTTGGTTGTAAACTACTAGTTAAGCTGATGAATCAACAATTACTTAGCTGGTTAAGAAGACTGATGTTTGTAACCTACTAGTTAAGCTGATGATTCAACAATTACTTAGCTGGTTAAGAAGACTGATGTTTGTAACCTACTAGTTAAGTTGATGGTTCAACAATTACTTAGCTGGTTAAGAAGACTGTTGGTTGTAACCTACTAGTTAAGCTGATGATTCAACAATTACTTAGCTGGTTAAGAAGACTGATGTTTGTAACCTAATAGTTAA
>SSNR01000105.1:500323-534632 GCA_006937965.1 Callopanchax toddi | reverse complement strand
GCACTTGCTTAGCTGTTTAAGAAGACTGTTGTTTGTAACCTACTAGTTAAGTTGATGGTTCAACAATTACTTAGCTGGTTAAGAAGACTGATGTTTGTAACCTACTAGTTAAGTTGATGGTTCAACAATTACTTAGCTGGTTAAGAAGACTGTTGGTTGTGACCCACTGGTTAAGTTGATGGTTTAACAATTACTTAGCTGGTTAAGAAGACTGATGTTTGTAACCTACTAGTTAAGTTGATGGTTCAACAATTACTTAGCTGGTTAAGAAGACTGATGTTTGTAACCTACTAGTTAAGTTGATGGTTCAACAATTACTTAGCTGGTTAAGAAGACTGATGTTTGTAACCTACTAGTTAAGTTGATGGTTCAACAATTACTTAGCTGATTAATAAGACTGTTGGTTGTGACCCACTGGTTAAGTTGATGGTTTAACAATTACTTAGCTGGTCAAGGGAACTATTACTTGTAACCTACTAGTCAAGCTGATTACTTGGCAATAGTATAGCAAGTTAGTGGAACTGTTGCTTGTAATCTGCTAGTTTAGCTGGTATCAACAATTACTCAGCTGGTTAAGAAAATTGTAATTTGTGATCTGCTAGTTAAGACGTTGTTTGGCAATCACTTAGCTGGTTAAGAGAACAGTTACATGAAATCTGCTGGTTAAGTCTGTTGTTCAACAGTAGTTCTGCTGGTTAAAAAGGGCGCGGTCATTGTCGACTAGGAAGTTTGACCGAAGCTCCGGTCGGCCTTGGGATGTGAGGAAACTTAAGCAAATGTTATAAGACTAATTAAAAGTTTTACTTTGGTTTAAGCGAAACGTTTTAAGATTTATCTAAAGATTACATTCAGTTTAAACAAAATGTGTTAAGATGAATCTAGAGATTTATCTTCGGATTAAACAGTTGTATTAAGACTCATAAAGTGTTACTTTGGTTTAAGAAAAATGTTTTACGATTTTTCTAAGGTTTACATTTGCATCGAGTTTGACTCAAGGCCTAAGCCTGCGCCTTAAGATCTATTGGAGTTCAACATTTAACATTGACCACTCGGTTAAGGCTTTAAACAAACGCTCTAAGATATATCTAAATCATGACAATTGCTTTGAGAACAAGCAATGTGTATAGCAATATCATCATGGATCAGTAACTATCAGAGTTCGCTACATTACGAGAGAAAGCTTTTAACGGTTACCTTAATAAATAGAAGAAGTGAGAGCACTGTCCTGTGGGTGTCACTGTCCGAGACCCCAAACATTACCCAGACTGATTACAAATTGCAAAGATCGTTGGAAAGAGCTGTCGTTAATCGGATCGACTGGAGTCACTCTGGAGCCTTCTCCACGGCTACAGGAAGGCAGACTGAGGCCAGAGGAAGAGAGGACGGGGATTCGAGATCGTAGACAGTACTACTGGGTGAGTCTTTCCACACACAGTCTAATTAACGACACCTGGAAAACTTAGTGTGGTTTCAAAGCCCATGAGCCAGGAAGTTACGGACCCTTTAAACGGAGGACTATCAAAGGTCATTCCGGATCACTACCGGATGACCTTGAGGATCAAATACATAGGTTTTGGGATCTTTGGAATCCTCTGGTATTCATGACCAATACCAGCACAGGGGTTAGAAGAGAAGTCTTCTAATGTTGGAGGAAACAGTTGGTTTTGGTTTTTAATCTTGTGAGCAGCAGCAGACGATGTGTTTGTAGCAGGGTGATGAAGTCACTGTTCTCCCAGGCTTTGACCCTTCTCCACTAGCAAGCCTCAGCCTTGGTGCTTTTATTATTATTTTAGGTTAAATAAAATTGTTCTATAATTTTGGAACCATGTCTCCATCTTCCTTGGTAAAATGGACCTTCGTGTCCGGTGTAATTCCTGGGAGTCCCCAGGAGGCATTGTGACCCCTTGCTGCCACATGTTCATTCATGTTTTCTTTTGACGTTGATCAACTCCTCCTTTACTCCTCCTCCCTGTAAAGCTGTCTGACCGGTTTCGTATGAGCTGTTCTATAAGGTTCTCAGTGTTTCCTCATTTTCCACCTCACTTTGCTCTCACCTCTTATCTGAAGGAAAGTGAGTGTGACCTGCTGAGGTCGGTTCAGTGTGGATCAGGTTTAAACAGCTCCTCTCTCTGAGCTGATCACTGGTCTGTTCTAGAACAAACGTCTTTTTAGTCTTTATAGCCGATTTGCTGCTTCACAAACAGACATGGATTCTCCTCCCGTCGCTACAAGTCCTCAAGAGGAGGAGGAGGATGATGATAATGGTGATGATATCGGGGAGGGTTCTCTTATGGATAACAACTCCATACTAAGAAGGTAACTATACCATATACCATTTCGTGAGTTCATGGGAGGCTCGTTTTAACAAACTGTTTTTTTTTAGATGAGATCAGCCATTACCGTCTTGTGTTTTTACCACAAATAATTGTGTGGCAATAAAAGTTCTGATACTTTTATAACTTGAATGTTTCCTTTACCTTTCAGATCTGATAAAGTTGACAGCTCTAGATTCACGAAGGAGAACGTGTTTAAAGGTGTGACTGAAGGAAAACACGAGCAGCTCAACGGTCTGCTCAAGTATCTCAGAGACAATAACAAGAGACTCACGAGCTCTGAGTTCAGAGGTAGGACTGACTGGTGGGAAACTCCCTATTTAATGTTCAACTAATAATGTTGTTCTGTTTAGAGTAGTACTGCTACATGTAACTGTATACACTACTCACAAAAAGTACAGGGTTATGTGGTTTACTGATGAAATTTGTGGAAAGCATAAAAAGTTGATGTTGCAGTGATATAAAAGTAGGGCATTCAAGTAGAAGCATGCAGTGGAGATTTCCTCATCTCAAACAATTTATTAAAGCAAAAGTGGTGGTTACACCACAATATGCATACATACAGTGTATATATATATATATATATATATATATATATATATATATATATATATATATATATATATATACATTCATATATACATATATATGTGTATATATTTACATATTTTTATGTATATATATACACATATATGTGTATATACATATATATGTATGGCAAATGGCCTGTATTTATAGAGCGCTTTCTAGAGTGTTGAACACTCCCCAAAGCGATGTACAACACAAGTCATTCATCCAGTTACACTCACATTCACACACAGGTGGTGATAAACTACGTTGTAGTCTCAGCTGTCCTGGGGCACACTGACGGAGGCAGGGTGCAATGCACCGGAGCACGCCAAGTCCCTCTGACCACCACCAGTAGACAAGGTGGGTGAAGTGTCTTGCCCAAGGACACAACGACAACGTAACCCAGCTGGAGCTGGGATTGAACCGGGATGCCAGAATCTGGGATGCCAGACCGGCCACTCTACCATATATATATATATATATATATATATATATATATATATATATATATATATATATATATATATATATATATATATATATATATATATATATATATATATATATATGTATATGTATACCCATCAGGACTGGGCCCTGGACTCGGCATGGGCTCCGGCTCGTCTGGACCTCGGCCCGGCTTGGATCCGGCATGGACTCTGGATCTGGCTCTGGACCCGGCATGGACTCTGACAAGAACATGTGTTTTACATGTTAATTTAACATGTGAAAACATGATATCTTTTCTCCATATAAAGTTCATGTTTTTGTTTTGAATTCACATGGGAAACATGTGTAAAACATGTAGTTCACATATGTCACATGGTAATTTCACATGTTCTTACATGTGAAGTTCATGTGGGTTTTCTGTGAGGGTACAGCATCCTTTAGAATCGCTCTACAGCTTGTTGATATTAAGTGGTTTTCTTTCAGATAAAAATGGAAAAACGGCACTCCTGAAAGCTCTGATGAACCTGAAAAAAGGCAGAAATGAAGCTATTGAAATCCTTCTTGACATCGCAGATCAGACTGGGGATTTAAAAGAGTTTATCAATGCATCCTATACAGACCACCACTTCAACGGTAAGCAAAGAAAATTCTTTGTAATGTGTGAATTCATGCATTTCTGCATGGACGCCCTATTTAATATTAATACAATCCCTCAAGGCAAATACTAGTTGGGGCTGTTTATGTGTGTGAAGTGTGACAGAGAAGTGAGAACAGAGTCTAGAAGCCTGTTTGAACGACCCTGATGTCCTCCAGGTGAGACAGCCCTGCATGTTGCCATAGAGAGGAGGAGCTTTGAGTACGTCGAGCTGCTGGTCCAGAAAGGAGCAGATGTTCAAGCGAAAGCTGACGGTTCATTTTTCAAGGATAAATCAAAGAAGGGCTTTTATTTTGGTGGGTAATTTTACACATAATGCACCAGAAAATATGTTCCTATCTGTCCTTGTTATTTCTGGTTTTGTGTTTTCTCTAAACTTTTATTTATTTATGTTTAAAGGGGAGCTTCCTCTTTCACTGGCTGCCTGCACAAACCAGCCAGACATCGTGTCCTTCCTCATGGAAAACCGTTACAGTAGAGCTGATGTAAGGGCCACAGACTCACAAGGAAACACTGTGCTGCACACCTTGGTGATCATAGCAGACAACAAACCCCAAAACACAGAAATACTGTCAAAAATGTACGATAAAATCCTCATCCAGGACTACAAGGCTGAGAAAAACAGAGTCCCGTTGGAAAGTATTGAAAATAAAGAACATCTGACTCCTCTGAAATTAGCAGCCAAGCTCGGAAAGGTTGGGGTAGGTCTGTTTTATTCTGTTTATGTGGCTTTATTTGTGTTTCAGACATATGATAGAATAGGTTGAATTCAGTTTGAGAATAGTGCAGTGTAAACATAACAAAACACTGTTTAAACCTCTGTATCTAGTTTACTCGCCACTGGGCATTAGGAAACAAAAACACAGAGCAGCATCTCTATAAACACCATCATCTTTACTGTTTCGGTCTCTCTGTGGCCAGATGTTGCAGCACATTTTGAATCGGGAGTTCACAGATGAAGAGTTAAAGCCGCTGTCGAGGAAGTTCACAGAATGGGTGTTTGGACCTGTTCACTCTTCGCTTTATGACATGAGTTCTATCGACACCTCCGAAGACAATTCTGTTCTGGAGATCATCGTCTTCAAGAGTGCCTCGAAGGTCAGGATGTTATCATTTATTCTAAGTCCAAAAAAGCTTTTAAATAAAGGCAACTGGACTTATTTGGTCCAGAAAGGAGCAGATGATCAAGCGAAAGCTAACGGTTCATTTTTCAAGGATAAATCAAAGAAGACAGAGGAAGATAAGCACAGTTTATAAGACTCTCTCTCCTTTACTACAGACAGAATTGACAAAGCTACTCGGATGAGCAGCGAAACGTCTTCAAAGAACCAAATAAGTCCAGTTGCCTTTATTTAAAACCCTTTTTTGGATTATCATGACCTGGATGACTGAGAACCTTCACCAGCATAGATGATGGTAGTTCATTCCAAAGTTTTGGAGCTGCTACTGCAAAGACATCATGGCCTCGCCTTCTTCCGCTCATCCGGGTCCGGGTCAGCATCCCATCTAGGGAGTCCCAGACTGTCCCCTCCCTGGCCACCTCCACTATCTCCTCCGGCAGTAGCCCAAGGCGGCCTTCTGCCAACAGGACATGCCCTTACCAAAAGACCATCCACCCCATACTCCTGGAGCGCCCCCCACAGGGTGCTCCAGGGGACACGGTCATAAGCCTTCTCCAAATCCACAAAACACATGTGGATTGGTTGGGCAAACTCCCATGACCCCTCCATCACCCTAGCAAGGGTAAAGAGCTGGTCCACAGTTCCACGACCAGGACGAAAACCACATTGCTCCTCTTCTATCCGAGATTCAACCATCGACCGGACCCTCCTGTCCAGCACCCTGGAGTAAGCCTTTCCCGGGAGGCTGAGGAGTGTGATCCCCCATAGTTGGAACACACCCTGTGATCCCCTTTCTTGAAAATTGGGACCAGCAACCCAGTCTGCCACTCAACAGGAACTGCCCCCGATGACCACGCAATGTTGCAGAGACGTGTCAACCAAGACAGTCCTACAACATCCATTGCCTTAAGATACCCAGGTCGGATCTCATCCTCCCCCGTGGCTCCGCCACTGTGTAGTTGTTTTAACTAACTCAGCAACTTCTGCCCCAGAGATCGAACAGTCTATCCCCAGGTCTCCCAGCTCTGGTTCCTTATAGAAATGCACGTTGGTGAGGAACTCCTTAAGGTATTCCTTCCACCGCCCAACTATAGCCCCAGTTGACGTCAGCAGCTTCCCTCACCACTGGTGTCCACCATCGGGTATGGGGGTTACCACCATGACTGACACCGGCTACCTTGCGACCACAGCTAGCAACAGAACGATCAACAATCACAGAATGGAACAAGGCCCATTCAGACTCAATGTCCCCCACTGCTCTTAGGACGCAGTCAAAGCTCTGCCGGAGGTGGGAGTTGAAGACCATCTTGACAGGCTCTTCTGCCAGGCGTTCCCAGCAGACCCTCACTATGATTTGGGCCTACCAGGTCTGCGCAGCATCTTCCCCTGCCACCTGATCCAACTCACCACCAGGTGGTGATCAGTTGACAGCTCCAGTTCACTCGAGTGTCCAAAACATACGGTCTCAGGTCAGATGATACAACTACAAAGTCAATCATCGACCTGTGACCTAGGCTGCCCTGGTACCAGGTGTACCGGTGGGCATCCTTATGTTCAAACATGGTGTTCGTTATGGCCAAACTGCGACTTGCACAGAAGTCCAATAACAGATCACCACTCGAGTTCAGATTGGGCGGGCCGTTCCTTCATTAGTGGTCCAATTGGTGGTCCAATGTCATTGCCCACGTAAGTATTGAAGTCTCCCAGGAGGACTATGGAGTCCCCAGTAGGAGCACCATCCAGCACTCATTGCTGGGACTCTAAAATAGGTGGGTACTCTGAACTGCTATTTGGTGCATATGCATGAGCACAAACAATAGTCAGGACCTGTTCCCCGACCTGCAGGAGCAGGGAAGCTACCCTTTCGTCCCCCGGAGAAAACCCCAACGTACAGGCAGAGAGACTTGGGGCTAATAGAAAGCCCACCCCAGCCCTCCGCCTCTCACCCGGAGCAACTCCAGCATAAAAGAGAGTCCAACTCAAGGACTCGGGTTCCAGAGCCAACGCGATCTGTCGAGGTGAGCCTGACTATATCTAGCCGGTATCGCTCAACCTCTTCTACAAGCTCCAACTCCTTCCCCGCCAGAGTGTTCCATGTCCCAATAGCCAGTTTTTCTGTCCGGGGATCGGACCGCCAAAGCTCCCGCCTTGGTCTGCCACCCAACTTACATTGCACCAGACCCTTCGTGCTCCTCCTGCAGGTGGTGGGTCCACAGATGGATGAGCCCATCTATCCGTTTCAGGCTGTGAAAGCCCGGTCACCAGGCACTCGCTCATGGGCCCCAACCCTAGGCCTGGCTCCAGGGTGGGACCCCGGTAACCCTCTGGGCTGGATACTCTGACTCTTTGATCTAACATGATGAAGAATCTTCTGAACCACACTTTGTCTCACCCTTCACCTAGGACCAATTTGCCATGGGAGACCCTACAAGGGGCACAAGTGTCCCAGACAACATAGCTCCTAGGATCATTAGGGCACTCAAACTCCTCCACCACGATAAGGTGGCGGTTCACGGAGGACTATAATAAAAGCATGAATAGTTTTTTCCAGGTCCTGATGTGACACAACAGGCTTCACTTTTTGACAACAAAGCTGATCTGGCTGAGAAACTTAAAACTTATTTCTCACCAAAGCCCTCCATAACAACCCTAAAGTCAAATTTCTACTGGGTCCATTTAGGGGCGGCACTAGCTCAGTTGGGAGAGTGGCCAGTCTGGTAACCAGAGGGTCACCGGTTCGATCCCCAGCTCCGGCTGGGTTAGATTGTCGTTGTGTCCTTGGGCAAGACACTTCACCCAACTTGCCTGTGTGAATGTGAGTGTGACTGTGTGTGAATGTTGGTGGTGGTCAGAAGGGCCGATGGTCAGAATGTCAGCCTCGCTTCTGTCAGTCTGCCCCAGGGCAGCTGTGGCTACAGACGTCTGTCGTAGTTTACCACCACCGGTGAGAATGACTGTGTGAATGAATAATGCAACTCTGTAAAGCGTCTGAGTGACCTAGAAAAGCGCTATATAAAACTGATGCATTATTATTATAATCTATCAAATGTTTCAATGAGGAATTTGACCTTTGAACTTCTGTCTCAGAATCGCCCAGAGATGCTCCAGATTGAACCTCTGAGCAGTTTTCTTCAAGACAAGTGGAAGAAGGTTGCCAACAAATTATTCCTGTTGAATTTTGTGGTTTTTATCAACTACCTGGTCATCTTCACGGCGGTGGCTTACCACAGAAAGGAAGGACAGGTGAGGCAGAAAGGTCAAACCATGTGTTAAAACCTTTACGGACTGAACAATGAATCGACCTTTTGGCCCACAGCCTCCATTTCCTGTAGAAAACACTCCAGCTGACGTCTTCCGTTGTCTCGGTCAGATCATCAGCGTCCTCGGAGCAGTGTGGTTTCTGAAGAAATCGGTGAGAATCTTCAAATTTCTTAAATTCTTCAGTTACTAAATGCAGATAATCTTGTCTGATGAAACATGAAATGGTGAAAGTTTTTACGTCTGATTTAAATCCTCAGGTTAAAATGTTCCTACAGAAACACCCATCTGCATGGATTCTGTTCACCGACGGGATTTTTGAAATCCTGTTGTAAGTTTTTACTGTCAAAACACACAATGGAGTCATTTATGTGTCTGTTTTTTACGGTGGCCCAGAAGGTTCAACGAATACAAAAGCCACAACACGACAACAAAAGTCGCAACACGACAACAAAAGTCGCAACACAACAACAAAAAGCCACAACACGACAACAAAAGTCGCAACACAACAACAAAAAGCCGCAACACAACAACAAAAAGCAGCAACACAACAACAAAAAGCCACAACACAACAACAAAAAGCCGCAACACAACAACAAAAAGCCGCAACACAACAACAAAAAGCAGCAACACAACAACAAAAAGCCACAACACAACAACAAAAAGCCGCAACACAACAAAAAGCTGCAACACAACCACATAAAGCAGCAACACAACAACAAAAAGCCACAACACAACAACAAAAAGCAGCAACACAACAACAAAAAGCAGCAACACAACAACAAAAAGCCGCAACACAACAACAAAAAGCCACAACACAACCACAAAAAGCCACAACACAACAACAAAAAGCCACAACACAACAACAAAAAGCCACAACACAACAACAAAAAGCCACAACACAACAACAAAAAGCCGCAACACAACAACAAAAAGCAGCAACACAACAACAAAAAGCAGTAACACAACCACAAAAGCCACAACACAACAACAAAAAGCCACAACACAACAACAAAAAGCCACAACACAACAACAAAAAGCCACAACACAACTTTTTGTTGTTGTGTTGTGGCTTTTGTATTCGTTGAACCTTCTGGGCCACTGTAGTTTTTAGCCAAACATGATATCACTGTCAACTTAAGAGACAATAAATGATCTATAATAAACTGTTATTAAACCATTTTTACAGAATGTCAAAATGTAAATTTTTTTAATGAAAGTAAATATTTCTAAACATTTGCCAAGTAGATACACAATAGTTTCATAAAGCTACGACAAATTTGTTTTGGCATTTTTGTGCAAAGACTCAATCGACTTTAAAAGGGGGCAAAGAAAGATGGACGACCTTGATAGGAAGTACAACATCTGTCTTCTCGTCTCTCCGTGTTGACAGTTTCCTGCAGGGAGCCTTCCTTCTCATCGCCACACTTTTGTACTTCTGTGGGCGGAGGGAATACGTGGGGCTCCTTGTGCTGTCTTTAGCTCTGACCTGGGTCAACGTTTTATATTACGCCAGAGGAATCAAGCGCCTGGGGATTTACGTGGTCATGATGCAGAGAGTAAGATAACCAGAGGGTGTTGTTTGGTCAGAAATGGCCTCCTTCCTTGTTGACGGAGTTTGTTTCTCTTTAGATGATCTTCGGTGACCTGCTACACTTTTTATTCATCTACAGTGTTTTACTTTCTGGATTTTCTGCTGGTAAAACTTTGAATCTAAATGATAAAAAAACTAACATTTTGCAGATTGGTTGGAACTTTTAGGTGAAATGATGTTTATGTTCTATCCATAGCTGTTGTTACTCTAATAGATTCACCTCAAACTCCTAATGGAACAAATGAGACACAAACGGGACCTGACAGCAGCTCTGAGGCGGAGCGCACCGAGCCAGGTTACCATGACCTCCGCTTCACCGTGATGGAAATGTTCAAGTTCACCATCGGAATGGGAAACCTGGAGTTCATTGAACACATTGAAAACAGAACAGCTTTCTACGTGCTGCTCATTACCTACATCGTGCTGACGTTCATCCTGATGTTCAACATGCTCATCGCTCTGATGGGTAACACGGTGGGAAAAACCTCAGAAGAAAGTAAAAACATCTGGAACCTGCAGGTAGGAACCTTAAATTCATCAGTTCTTCATGCACGTTAATATAAACAACACAGAGAAGAAAGGTTTCACTGACAGGTGTTACGACCTGGCTGGGCTAGGAGACTTAGGAGGTAGCGTAAAACCAGTGGTCAGATGTTAAGAGTGATATTAAAACTAAGGATAGGATAATATCAAGCAAAAACAACTGAAACAAAACTGTCCTGAAGCAAACAAAACCACACAAAGTAAACTCAAGAATACACAGAGTCTAAGCTGACAGAGTCCAAAAAGACATATCAGAGTCTAACTTGACTTAATAAGGTCTAACAGACATAGCAACCAAGTCTACCTAAATAGACAGTTCAAATGCTCTCTAAGCTGGGGGGAGAGCTGCTGCAGGCCACGCAGGAAGTCCTAGGTGACGAGGTCCAGCTGGATGAGGGCTTGAGCAGATTGGAGGAGGAAATCCACCTTTCAGACTGGAGAGCATGCAGGAGGGCAGGTCCTCACATGCAGACTGGACAGAAAACAACAAGGCCTTCTCAAAACAGAGGGGCCGTAACACAGGACAAAGTTATTTAAAGGGACACTCCACCAGAAAGTGATTTTTTGTCTGTTGCCATATTCCTCATAGTTAGATCAGTGGGCAAAAACAATTAGTAAACAACCCAGTCATTATCCTGATCCAGCAGTACTCTTTTAGCTTAGCGTAAAACCATGTAAGTGAATGGCAACAACTAGCATGCTAGTACTTTTTGCCCATTGATCTAACTATGAGGAATATGGCAATAGACAAAATCACTTTCTGGTGGAATATCCCTTTAAAGCTCAACAGACTTCTAAACAACATTTTAACTTAAATATTAGTCTGTAATGTTTTGTCATAATCATAAAACTTTTTTCTGCACGTCCTCAGAGAGCCTTGACCATTTTGGACATGGAGAAGACTCTACCGAGGTGGCTGAGGAGAAAACTCAGTCCAAAGCTGCTGGATAAAGTTTGCACAGCAGATAATACGCATACTTGGTTTTTCAGGTAAATCACTTTTAAATCTGCCTCTAAAATACATCTTTGAATGAGTAAAAAACTGGTAAACCGAGGAACTGGTGATTCTGCAGGATTTCTCTCCACCATCGGTTTGGTTCTTGTTACGACCCCTTGGAGTGTCTAGGAGTAATAAAACAAAGGGATCTAACAAAAAGTGCTCCAGAGACAAGGTTTATGAATTACCAGAATGTTTTATTATTCACTCCCTCAGAAAACACAAGCAGGAAGAGGCACTGCTGAAAAGAAAGGAGTTATTAGTAACAAAATAAAACACTCTTCAACTAAAAGGGAGGATAAACAAACACAAAACGCTGGGGGGAATAAATCACGACCCAGGATAAACTATACTCTAATCCAAAAAAAGGGTTTTAAATAAAGGCAACTGGACTTATTTGGTTCTTTGAAGACGTTTCGCTGCTCATCCGAGTAGCTTTGTCAATTCTGTCTGTAGTCAAGGAGAGAGAATCTTATAAACTGTGTGTCAAGGGGGGGAGGCGCAGGTGTGTGGTGAACCCAAAAGCAGGATGGATAACGGAGGAGAACGAGGCAATGGGAAAAACTCAAAAAAGGTATTATTACAAAAAGGAGCAAAATACAAACTGAGACAAAGGACTGAACGACTAACTAGAAACTAAACTGGGAAGGACTAAGACTGAGGACAAACAGGACTAAGGCTGGGGATGACAAAGCAGACGAACGAACGAGCACAGAGACATGAGACACAGGAGGGCTTAAATACCAAGGGAGCAATCAAGGGAGAACGAGAGGCAGGTGTGGACAATCACAAGACAAGACACCTGAAACACAGAGGAGAAACTAAAAACAGAACTACCAAAACACAGACTGACTAAAGTTAAACACAAAGACTGGACTAAAGCATAACACAAAATAATAACACAAGAGGACTGGACTAAAACATAAACCACAAGAGACCTAGACTGATAAAACAAAGACTAACACCTACAAAGACAAGACAAAGACTAGACCTAAACTAAACAAGGATGACTAAAACACAGAAGACCAAGATCTAAGAACACAAAGGACTAAACTAAGGAGATGACTCTGAAACAAGAAACAAACCCAACAGGGTGGGGGGGGGGGGGTGTGTGTGGAGGCTAGGGTACGACACTGTGCTTCTCTTCCTCTGTCTGTGACACACCTCCTTCTCCCCCTTGAGGAGGTGTTCGCTCCACTGTATTCCACTGGAGTCCTGGTGAGGTGTTTTGATTAGAGGAGAGAATGAAGTTCAGAGCAGACTGGTAGGTGCTGGAAAGATGAAATCTGAGTCCTCCTCCTCTGTTTAAAGTTGGTTTTTCACGTTTGACATAGATGTCTTCTTTAACTCCTCTCTCAAACCATCGGTCTTCTCTGTCCAAAATGTGGACGTTGTCGTTTTCAAAGGTGTGTCCCTTGTCTTTGAGGTGGACTGCTGAGTCCTGGCCTGATGATGTGGCTCTCCTGTGTCTGGACATGTTCTTGTGTAGTTGTTGTTTTGTTTCTCCAATGTAAAGGTCTGAACAGTCCTCAGAAACAACACCACTGATCTTCTGTTTGGGAGTCTTGTCCTCAGGATGAACCAGTTTCTGTCTGAGGGTGTTGTTGGGTTGGAACTTTACTGGGATGCTGCTTGGATCCAGAATACCACGTTTGTAACTTCTGAGTCTCTGGTCCGGTGCCCTGAAGTCTCACAAAGTCACGTATCTCAGAGGGTTAGGCTAACCCAATGTGGCTAGCTGTTATGCTAGCTCCGGAGTGTTTTTAGCTCATGATTCCTGATTTTTCCCATCTCTCCCTGCTTGAACAGCTGATTTCTTTGACTGAGTGATGAACCGCTCCAGTAGAAAGCAGTGAAGGCTGAGGAGACATTTAACAGGTAGATTTAGGGCTTTCTGAGCAGAAACAATGCTAACATTGTTACAACAGTGATTTAAAACAGACACTAGGGGGAGCTAAAAACAAGCCAAAACTGCATAGAATGCCTTTAAGCATCATCACCATGTCACTGTCCTACAGCTAAAGTTACAAACTTAAACTTAAGTCAGTGGATGAATTTGTCCGTAGCATCATCTGTGTTAAATATTTATGATTTTCAAACAAACAAAAAATATGACCCAAAACCCCCATAAAAACTAATTTGAAGCATTTAATCTGTGATCAATATTTCCTTTGTTTTTTAGAGTGGCTGAAAAAGAGTGGGGGAAATGGAGGTCAGATGTTACTGCAACAAAACTGCATGAAGACCCCACAGGTTTCACTAAACAAACTGATGATGCAGCTTCTGGTAAAAAAAAAACTGAACAATGACACATTCTACTGTTGCTTCATTCAACATTTAATTTTCATTTAACCCTGATTTAACCCTTTAGGGACTTCAAAGAACCCAAGATGGAATATTTTGGACATTTTCACCAGGAAACGCCAACCTCCGACCCTCAGCGTCATCAACGAGCACTCAAGTCTCACGGAGTCCAACGAGTTCTCAACCTCAGATGTCTGATGTGACATCTGACATGCTGACAAATAAAACATAGAAGTAAAATATAGAAATAAAGCTCAATCCACAGAATTATTAGGATATAATCAGGTAGAATCACAAGGAGAGATGGTCCTGAAAACTCCTGAATTCACAGCTGAAAGCTTCAGCTACAGGAATGAGTGCCAGAAACGTTTCGGGACAATGAGTTTAAATTTAGTGTAAAGTAGTGAAATTATTTTATTTATTTTTTAAGCAGGTAAAATTCCTCCTGAGGTCAAGAAGATCCTTCACAGGGTGACCTGGACAGGAGAGGAGAGGCAGCAGCACAGTGTGGTGGATCAGATAGAGAAACATTTCAAATGTTAGCTGGTGGTGGTCAGAGGGACTTGGAGGGCGCTGGTATGTGGCATCCCCGCCTCTGTCAGCGTGCCCCAGGGCTGCTGAGGCTTCAGTAGTTTATCACCACCAGTGAGTGAATGGGTGAGTGACTGTTGTGTTGTACAGCACTTTGGGGAGTGTAGATCATTCTAGATAGCACTCTATAAATACAGGACATTTTAATATATTCATGTAATTAAAGTGCCCATGACTCCATATTTAAATCACTTTCTATTCAACAGGTGTAATCTTTGATGCCTCTCTAGATCAGCGTTGCACCATTATAACTCAAAATACACTGTAATTATTTCCTAACGAGCAACTCAGAGATCAGAAGAAAGCGCCGCCTTCCGGTTCTGCTGGGTTTCTCCTTATTTGGCAGCCTGACACTTCTGCTGCAGTAGGGGGCAGTGCCCAGTAGGGGGCAGTGCCGTCACGTGAAAGAGAAACGAAACTGAAACTAAACACTACACGGTCTATGGTCAATGGTGGCAGCAGCACTGGCGTTCTCCTCGCTCCAGGTGTCGTGAACGTGCATGTGGGAGGAGAATTTACCATATAAGCAAGTCCGGATCACTATGACCTCATAGCGGGCTGGAGTGAAAAAACGGTTTGAAACCTGGGTCTGAAATCTTGAAGAGCTTCTCACTGGCTGGACTAGGAGACAGATGGACGCCGTTTTATGTGCCAACAAAACAAGAACAGTTGCATTTAGAATCTCCTGTGACTTTGTTACAATCGCACAAGATTGAAGAATCCACACGAAACCAAAGTGCAGCACCTGAGTGGCATTCGTTGTGGAAAGAGAGGGTGACAGCTTCCACTTTTAGAGAGGTAAGCCATGTTTGAAGTCCAACCACAGCAGAGAACCTGGCAGAGAGGATCATCCGAGGGACACGTCAAACAGCACTCATGAAAAGAGGACTCGACCTGGAGACGGAAGCCTTGAGGGACTACGCAAAACTAAAAAAGCTGAACTTGAGATTAAGATGTGGACTGGTCATTCATCCAGATGCACCTTGGCTGGGTGCATCCCCTGATGGGCTTGTCTATGACCCATACGAGAGACCATCATTTGGGTTAGTTGAAATGAAATGCCCAAATGCACAAAGTTACATCGACTGCAGTTACATCACAGTTAACCATGGCACGCGCCGCAAACTGAAGGAAAGTCATCCTTATTATTGGCAAGTGCAGGGGCAGCTGCTGATCACTGGTATGGAATGGTGTGATTTTGTTGTTTGTGCCTATGATGACATGTTTGTTCAGCGAATTTTCAGAGACACACCTGTTCTAAATTCCCTAAAGCACAGATGTGATTTATTTTTCTTTTATACATACTTGGCAAAATATCTCTCTATGTGTGCTGCTAATTGAACAGCTGGATGAATGAATTCATGAGGCGCTTTTTTTCATTTCACTTCCTTCATTTTAATAGTTCAGGAGATTCCATTCAAGTGTTTTTTTACAACATAAAAAACATGCACACTTGTGATTTTTCATGTTTTTTCACTTGTTCATCCCAAATTTATGGACTACACAAAGAATTTAAAAGTAACAGTGTATTATTAACCACTGAGGGTCTGTTTGTCTAACATTAAAGTTGTTCTATACACACACACACACACACACACACATCTGTTTCTGGTGTTTTTAGCTCTTTTCCCTCCATGCATTTAGGAGGTATGTGAAGTTGTAGCACAGTGATTCCATAATATTAGCTCTGTCATGCCCACGCTTTGACTAAAGGTCTATTTTGTTGTAGTTAACCAAGAGACAGACCACTGTGTACAGCTGATTGATGCTGCCTGTGAGTGAAAGAGGGATTACTGTGCTAAATATTTTGTGCTTCTTCCTTCACCCTTCGAATAATCCGCTCTACATGCACTCTCAACCTTGCAATAGATTGTGTCTGCTTGACTTCTGCCCCAGACAGTTGTTCTCTCTTAGACAGACAGAAAGGCTGGGATGTAGACCTTGCAGGGGACACAGCTCTCCACAAGGAAACCACAAGGAAACCACTACACAGCTGGTGAAAGACAAAAATAAAGAAGTTTGACAAAGAACCAGAAGTTGTCTGAGTAATTCAAGAAACATTACAGATATTAACAATTATAAAATGTATTAAAACCAAAACAATGCAAATACAAGAGGACTATATTTCTAAATCCATAAGGATGGGTAGAGTAAACTTACTGTTGCACCTGTAGAGTGAGGAACATCATTTTCCCCACATGCAGTCCGGGCTCTGGTCACACGAACCATCTGACGTGTTGCTGACTCTATCTGTCTCCAAAAGGCCATCAGGTGGGAATAACTTGCAAACCTGGGGAATGCTTGTTAAATTTTTTTTACAACATTGTATTTTGTACTGTATCATTATTTTTATTATTATTAATATTATTACGGTATTTAATAAAGATTTATAATAAAGATAAAACCTCAAACCGTCATCAACTTTTACTTTAAAGCACATGAAACTTGACTAAATTCAAATTTATTAGAAATTAGAAAACAACCGACCAATCAAATCCAAGAAATTTGATGCCTTTTTAATTAAGGAAAACCTACGTGGTACGGGTCTTTAAGGAGTGAAGATTCAGAGGCATGGCTGATTCTTCTGAGCTCCATCTGGGTTGGACCATCACACAGATGGATCAGCAGTCTAGATCTTTAACAGGAGAAATGAACGCTGTGTTCTCTGTTCTCCAGACCAAAAGAGGAACAGGAACATCAAGAATGTTGCCAGAAACAAGTCCAAAAGTCTGGTTCTGTAATGGTACGGGTTTGGATCAGGATTCTGATGGTGGTACGGGCTTGGATCAGGGTTCTGATGGTGGTACGGGCTTGGATCAGGGTTCTGATGGTGGTACGGGTTTGGATCAGGATTCTGATGGTGGTACGGGTTTGGATCAGGGTTCTGATGGTGGTACGGGTTTGGATCAGGGTGCTGATGGTGGTACGGGCTTGGATCAGGGTTCTGATGGTGGTACGGGTTTGGATCAGGATTCTGATGGTGGTACAGGTTTGGATCAGGGTTCTGATGGTGGTACAGTCTTGGATCAGGGTTCTAATGCAGAAAAGTCTATTAGCGATTTTTCAGGAACATCTTCTGCCTTCAGAACCACATCTGTCCCTGGGATGTCCAAAAACCACATTCTAGGTGTCACAGAGAGAGGGATGGGTTCTGGACCTGCCTGCTGTAGTCCTGACCCATCTCTAGTTGAGGGTTTAGACCTCCCTATACTGTTTGGACACCTTAAGAAGTGTTTGCAGGAAGAACAGGTCTAAAAACTCCTGAAACTCTTCATCACTTGGTGACCTCGTTGTCTTGTCTGGAGAAAAGACGGAAAGTGGGAATAGGTAATAAACAAGAAAACAGGAAGTGTGTTTTTCATTCTGTCTGATATGAAACAAGTTAAACTAAATGTTGAATGTTTTTTATGTCATATAAATGCTTTCTGGTTTGTTGTTGCATGTTCTATTCATGTACACTAAAACCACATCACTTGTCTACAGGAGAAGCAGCTCTACGTTGTGGCCTTGGAGAAAAGGAGGACAAACTGGGCAGTTTTGCCAAGAAAGCCATGCACATCCAGCTGGACACGTAGGACAGATTTACTCAGATTTTTCTTAGTCGTGTTGATTGTTGTTCCACTCTGAAGCGGGCGCCGTGTGCTTTCCCAGCCTGCCAGAGGTTCCGGCGTTAGTGGACGTCCCGCGTGTTTCAGCCCAGCTCGATGACTCCCTGCTGGGTCTGATGAGAGAACGGGTTTCCCGTCACGGTTTTGTTTCCTCTCACCCTCCCGTTCAGATAGAGGAGCTGCAGGAGAGACCAGGCAGCATCCTGGTCCGCTGGTGCAAGGTCATAACGAGCGCTTTTATTAGAATATTACAGAACTTTTTGTGTTCTGATTGCTGTAACAAAAAACTAGATTCTGAAACCTGCACAGATCCATCAAAGTTTCCTGTAACATTGTCTCCATGTTTCTAACCCACACAAGTCTAACTTTAAACTTTGCTTCAGGTGGACGAGGACTTTGCAGCAGCAGATTACCGGCTGCAGTACCAGCGGTCAGGCAGCGGGGGGAGCCAGTATGAGGACGCCTACATCGGCCGGGACTGTGAGTTCTTGGTTCTCCACTTGGATCCGCACATCGATTATCTGTTCAGGGTCTGCGCCCGCGAGGAGGGTCGCACCGAGTGGAGCCCCTGGAGCATCCCGCAGACGGGTTACACCACGCTGGCGCCGCATGGTGGGTCCAGACCCGCTGCGATGTAGAGGTTACACAGTCACAATTTGGGATTCTACATGTAGTTCATGAAACACTGAGCATGTTGAAGTCAGGGAGAGGAATGATGTTTCTCTCTGAAGTCTCATTCTGTTGTCATGTGCTGAAGGAGATGAAGGAAACGACGAGTGATAAATGATCCGTTTGTTTTGATGCAGAGTGGCGTTCAGGGGCTGGTGAACACCAGAGGTTAGGGGAGCCGTCAGGCTGAAGAAGGAGGCCTACAGGGCGTGGCTGGTTTGTGGGTCTCCAGAGGCAGCAGACAGGTATCGGAGGGCCAAGCGAAGTACAGCGGTGGCAGTTGCCGAGGCAAAATCTCGGGCGTGGGAGGAGTTTGGCGAGGCCATGGAAAAAGACTATCGATCGGCTCCAAAGAGGTTCTGGCAAACCGTCCGGCGCCTCAGGGGAGGAAGGCAGCAACTTGCTCACACTGTTTACAGTGGGGACGGGGAGCTGCTGACGTCAACTGGGGCTATAGTCGGGCGGTGGAAGGAATACTTTGAGGAGCTCCTCAATCCCACCGACGCGCATTCCGAGGAGGAACCAGAGCTGGGAGACCTGGGGACGGACTGTCCAATCTCTGGGGCAGAAGTCGCTGAGGTAGTCAAACAACTACGCAGCGGCGGAGCCCCGGGGGTGGATGAGATCCGACCTGGGTACCTCAAGGCGATGGATGTTGTAGTTCTGTCGTGGTTGACACGTCTCTGCAACATTGCGTGGTCATCGGGGGCAGTTCCTGTTGAGTGGCAGACCGGGGTGGTGGTTCCCATTTTTAAGAAGAGGGACCAGAGAGTGTGTTCCAACTATAGGGGGATCACACTCCTCAGCCTCCCTGGGAAGGTCTACTCCAGGGTACTGGAGAGGAGGGTCCGGTCGATAGTTGAATCTCGGATTGAAGAGGAGCAATGTGGTTTTCGTCCTGGTCGTGGAACTGTGGACCAGCTCTTTACCCTCGCTAGGGTGATGGAGGGGTCATGGGAGTTTGCCCAACCAATCCACATGTGTTTTGTGGATTTGGAGAAGGCTTATGACCGTGTCCCCAGGGACACCCTGTGGGGGGCGCTCCAGGAGTATGGGGTGGATGGTCTTTTGTTAAGGGCCATTCAGTCCCTGTACCAGAGGAGTGTGAGTCTGGTTCGCATAGCCGGCAGTAAGTCGGACCTGTTCCCAGTGAGGGTTGGACTCCGCCAGGGCTGCCCTTTGTCACCGGTCCTGTTCATAACCTTTATGGACAGGATTTCTAGGAGCAGCCGTGGTGTGGAGGGTGTCGAGTTTGGTGACAGGAGAATCTCGTCTCTGCTTTTTGCGGATGATGTGGTCCTCCTAGCTTCATCGAGCTCTGACCTTCAACTCTTGCTGGGGAGGTTCGCAGCCGAGTGTGAAGCGGCTGGGATGAGGATCAGCACCTCCAAATCTGAGGCCATGGTTCTTGACCGGAAAAAGGTGGATTGCCAACTCCGGGTCGGGAGAGAGGTCCTGCCTCAAGTGGAGGAGTTCAAGTATCTCGGGCTCTTGTTCACGAGTGAGGGAAGGAGGGAGCGGGAGATCGACAGGCGGATTGGGGCAGCGTCTGCAGTGATGCGGACGCTGAACCGGTCTGTTGTGGTGAAGAAGGAGCTGAGCCAGAAAGCAAGGCTCTCGATTTACCGGTCGGTCTACGTCCCAATCCTCACCTATGGTCATGAGCTTTGGGTAATGACCGAAAGAATGAGATCTCGGATACAAGCGGCTGAAATGAGTTTCCTCCGCAGGGTGGCCGGGCTCAGCCTTAGGGATAGGGTGAGGAGCTCGGACATCCGGGAGAGACTCGGAGTAGAGTCGCTGCTCCTCCATATCGAAAGGAGCCAGTTGAGGTGGTTCGGGCATCTGGTAAGGCTGCCTCCTGGACGCCTCCCTCGGGAGGTGTTCTGGGCATGTCCTGCCGGCAGGAGGCCCCCAGGTTGACCCAGGGCAAGCTGGAGGAAATACATCTTCAGTTTGGCCTGGGAACGCCTGGGCGTCCCAGCTGAGGAGCTGGTGGACTTGGCCGGGGAGAAGGTGGCCTGGGCTGCCCGACTTGGAATGCTGCCCCCGCGACCCGGACCCGGATAAGCGGAAGAAGGCGAGGCGAGTGGCGTTCAGGGACCGAAGGTTTCATACTGAGCAGCAGGAAGAACATCGCCCTGCGTAACGACGCCTCCCAGAGCCGCTGCCCCGTCCTCTACTCGAACGCTGCCACCTACTTCTGTGGCCAGACGCTGACCTTCAGGTAGGCTCGCCTGTACGCAACCCTGATGCATTCTTATCACGGTTTCAGGAGCTGTTTTTGTTAACGGTAAAGAGATGACCAACCAGCTGCCCGCCATCACCAACGGCTCCGCCGTGACCTTTGACATGGAGGTGGTGAGCCTGTTTCCCATCAGCAACAACAACCTGAGCGAGGGGGGGAACTTCAAGCAGAGGGTGACCATCGGCTCCGGGAACCGGGAGGTGGTCTTCGACTGGATGGTGGACCAGGCTGTGGACTGCCTGTTCTTCGGCTGCTCCTTCGCCCACTCCGGCTGGAAGGTTCTCGTGTTTTAGAGGATCAGATCATCTGTTCAGCAGTTATGTTGAGTTTCTCTTCGTCTCACTTCGAAGTGGCTGCAAAGTCTGAAATAAAAACGGGAATTTCTCCCCAGAAATCATAAATGTAACAAAGTCTCTGATGAGACGTGGGAAGAAACTGGTTTGATCCTGATGAATCTGGACTCTGTGCAGCTGCTCCAGCTGGTGTTCAGTCTTAAGAGAATGTTGTTTTTACAACGTTAGTGACTGTTTACAGCTTTTAGTGTCTTCTTTGGTGTTTTTCTGTTAATTGTTTTAATGTTAGGAGGGGAAAAAAGTGAAACTCACTGATGTTTTAGTAACTTTAGGGAAATCCTCACTGTGAAAGTCCTGCTTTTCTCCTGCAACGTTAAAGATGACAAACCGTTGTGAGTTCCTAACCTGCCTTTAAGGTCTTTCATGCTTTTATTTTTATTTCTGGGCTTCCTTAAAATGTCTCACTTGTTTTCTCTCAGCTGAGATCAGATTGAACGGTCACACAGGTCCGTTTGAGGTTACATCTTAAGGTTAAAACAAGACAAAGATTTGTTTCTTCTAATGCTTCGTTGCATCTTTTAGCTTCAGTCAGCTGAGTTTATGTATCTGACATGTGACTCAGTGGATTTCTGAGGAGTTTAAAGCTGAAACTGAGGATAAACTTTAGTTTTTCTAGAAAATCCAGCTGTTTTTGCTTAAATCGGACCTCAAACATTTGATTTTCTTTCATTTTGTGTGAATTAAATCATAATCCACCAACATTTCCTTTAAAATCCAGCTAATCATTTCTGTGTAAGCTTTACTTTTGGTTTTCACTAATCAAACTATTTTTAACTTTCCTGCAGCGACAATCCTGTCAGTATTTACAAAACCAACTGTGATTGGAGGAGAAGAGGCTCGACGTTTAGCAATAAAATAAAATTAGAGTCCTTCTTAATGTAGAAACCGAAAACGGACTTCCTGTTTTCTAGAGGGACAATTTTTTAAAATACTCTGCTCTTTTACATTATATTTATTTGGTCTTAAGGACTGTTTGTCCTCTTCCCCTAGTCTATTTTTTGCTTCTTTTTTTTCACTCAACATTTAACATTTTTAAATTTAGTTCTTGCTAGACTTTTGTGGCTCTGTCAAACCATTTTTCTGAACAATATTTATGCATTTAGAAATTAGGTCAAGAATCTATAAAGAGAATGTTCTGTGTGTTTTTAAATGACATAGATGTTCACATCTAATCATCTGACATGTGGAAAGTTGATCCTGAACACATCGTGGACTAATGCTGAAAACACAGGAAGGATTCAGTGTTGGAGGATTGTGTGAGATTCAATTACTACCACAGATGTATTTGTTCTTTTTTGTCTAAAGAAACATTTCGTTACTCTTTGCGAACCTGCCGTTTTTATCTTTGCGGAGCCTGGAATGGGTTCAGTTGATGGTACAAGTGTCATAAATCCTACAAAAAGTACCTCAAAGTTTTTTGAAACCTGTGATGGTTACAACAGTGACATCTGCTGGTCAAACATCTGCATTGCATTTATGTTTAAGTCTCATTTTGTTGAATAAAGTCATCCTCAGGATGGAAAAAGGCTTTTTCTGTCATTTTTTGTCATTTTGATTTCCATCCATCCATCCATTTTCTGTAGCCGCTTATTCCTCCACAGAGGGTCGCGGGGCAGCTGGTGCCTATCTCCAGCGGTCAAGGGGCGAGAGGCGGGGGACACCCTGGACGGGTCGCCAGTCCATCGCAGGGCCACACAGAGACGAATGAGACAAACAACCACACACCCACTCACACCTAAGGACATTTTACCAGCCCAATTAGCCTGACAGTCATGTCTTTGGACTGTGGGAGGAAACCGGAGCACCCGGAGAAAACCCACGCACGCACGGGGAGAACATGCAAACTCCACGCAGAAAGGCCGCAGAGCCGGGACGCGAACCCACGACCTCCTTGCTGCGAGGCAACAGTGCTAACCAGCTGCGCCACCATGCAGCCTGTCATTTTGATTTGATAAGTTAATTTAAGAAAATAAATTGTACCTTTTATAAAACAAGTATTGTGCTTAATTTAATTTATTTATGTCAGTTTTACTATCATCCGGTGTAAGATGATCATAGTAGGGGTCAAACGTCTTTAAATTTCCGAGGATTTAAACTGTGAAGTTCCAACTTTTTAATGTATACATGAAATTCTACATCAAGATGATATTTTATAATAAAGACCGCTAAACTAAAGTAAAAATTAAAAAAACAGTATATTAAGATCAAATAAATTGAGAGAATATTGGGACTGAATCAAATTAAGACAATAGTGCACAGCAATGTTTTCTTTTTGCTCTTTTTAATAACCTTAATGTCCTGAAAAAAACCTTTAAACTCTATAAAACACTCCACTATTGTAACTCTTAATGGTCTGCCATCTAGTGGCCACGTTGATTAAGTACAGCAAAATAAATCTCAGTTTAAATGACCAAAATCTAATTAGAATGATATAAAACAAGGATTCCAATATTAATATCATGTATTTTTGATGTAATTGACCATGTTGCGTTGTTACAACTTAAAACTTTAGCTTTATGAAGTCAGCTGAAGCCCATTAGCTAACCTCCTCATTAAGCTGGTGGTGATGGATGATTGTGGGTCTGTTGATTCTCACCTCTTCTCTTCCTGACAAACATGTCCGGTATTTTGTTACACTTTGATGCCTCTGTGTCCAGAGCTTTCTTCTAAAGTTCATCCCGTTCCTCTTGGCCTGACGATCTGGTCCATTTTGCCACTCAGACGCGTGGGCAAGCGGAAGGGTTCGGGGCGAGGCGGGTGTCTGCAGAGCTTTGACAGACTGACAAAAGGCGGGCAGGCCACCAGCAAACCACTCAGGTCTCCAGATCACCAGTCCTCCACTGCTTGAGACTCTCAAACTCAGTTTTCTCTCCTGTCAACACAATGAGCAGGGCACTGCAGGGAGTCGAACCCCATCTCATCACTGAGAGTACCGTTACCAGTGCCTTTTGCTTTTTGCTGTGACCTGAGGAGGTAAAGAAAAACTTGATTGGATGTTTTTTAATGTTTTTTTTAATACCTGTTTCTACCGTTTTGTTTATTCTTTGTTTCTCAGGTGTTGTAAAAATGAACTCTGACAGCACAAAGTCCCACAGTGAGATTTAAGCTTGGAGCTGGATGTGAGCCATGGTTTGAGCCTTTGGAGTCCGTAGAAATGAGGAGGCTGTCATATAAAACAGCCCTTCGTCTGACACAGCGATCAAACTGTGAGGGATGTAAGCCTAAGTTTTGAGTTGGGCTCCACACTCTGACCAGCGTTACAGATAGTTTCTTGTTTTATTTCAAAAGTCCAATCAAGGACTGGGTTTGTAGATTAGTCAAAACCACGGTTGCGTTGTTCTAACAGGTAACATTGTCTCCTTGTGCTGTCCTTGTTCAATAAAACTAAACTAATCATCCAGATGCTCTCAGTTCATCATTTATGTAGCCGATTCACCTGGATGGCCGTGAGGTGACATGATGTCCTAACCCAGACTTTTATTTAAGCTCACTAGTGGTGACTGCAGAGCAGAAGTGCATGAGCGTGCACTCCCCCGTGCAGGCATCGTGCACATATATGGAAGTGGAGACGAGCATCAACAGATTTGTTAGTTTGCTTTGTGAAACCTGTCCTGTCACAACAGCATCCTTTCCACTGGGTATGGAGGCTATTTCTCATGAATGCCAGCAAAAAGTAGGACATGGCCACAGGGTGCGATTTGTCAGGGGGTTGGGGGGGGGGGGTATACCCCCAGTCTGATGGAGTGAACCTGATGGCAAAACAAACACCTTCCACAGTGGGAGAAGGAATTATCAGCAGGATCAGAGAACAGGAATTCCCAAACTACACATTTCTTCTGTTGCACAACAGAAGCACAGGTGGAGACAGCAGTGCTAAAGCCCCCCCCCCCCCTCCTGAGTGCATGTGTCCGGGTGTTTGGGGTGACTTTCTTTTTCTTGTTTATTTTGGGTTGGACCGTTCTCCCAGGCTATTGACCCTTCTCCACTGGCAAGCCTCAGCTTTGGTATTTGATTACTTTATTTTACTCTATTGATTTGACATTTTACTGGAAATAAAAATGTTTCTAAATGTTGGCCCTATGTGCCTCGGTCAAGTATCTCCTTGGGTGAAATTCCCAAGTTGGTGTTGTTGTAACGTGCTCTTGTTGCCACAACAGGTAGTAGTATAGTAACCCACGGTAGGCTGAGCAGGAAACCTGCTTTATAGTCCAGCCCTGGGAGGCTGAAGCAGCTAACGTTTGAATGTTCCCAAAATGACCTTTTCAGAAAGGTCTAAATGTGCACGTTTTCTCTTTGATGGTTTTTTTAGAAAGGTTTTTAACAAGCATGTCTTTTGAGGACAGCTAGCAGGATTGGACTCCACTAAGCTACATTTTCTGAATCGCTCTTAGTCTGGCCCCTCACCACAAACAACCATGAGGAAAAAGTTCCTAGCATCATCGTTTCTGGGCTCCTTGGGACACGCAAACCCATCCACCACGGTAAGGTGGCGATTCACGGAAGGGATTTTTTTTTTAATGTTTTTGTAATTTTTTTGTGTTTTTTATTGTTTTAGTTTAGTTTTTTAATAAGTTTGTATTTTAAAAATGTTTTTTGTTTTTAAAAAGTTTTTTTAATGTTTTGTAATTGTTTTATTTTTTAAACAATTTTGTTTTTATGTTTATTTAATTTTTTAATGTTTTGTTTATTATTTTGATTGTTTTTTGATTTAGGAAGTCGGGGCTGGATGACTGAATGTGGGCGGGGCCATCGGCCGTCAGATTGGTTTTCCATCACACCTGACTATGAACACAGACTCTCATTGACTAGGACCAGTTTCAATTCACGAATCAACCTGAGGTTGGACGGGGTGAACCGGAGCACCCGGAGAAAACCCCCTAGCAGCACAAGGAGACACAGAAAGTCCAGTCAACAGGTGACCTGCTCTCTGGGAACCCTGGTGCTACCAGTGTTTTTTTGTACCTCTGGTGGAAGGCGAGGTAGACCCTGGTTGCTGTGTAGACTTGATGGTGACGTGTGTGATGGAAGGGAAGGGAGGTTACAGGGTTTCCTAGGAGGATTGGGACTTTTTGTTCTGACGGCGTCTCTTTGGAGTCAGAAACTTCTTGAAGCGTCTCCATGCAGATATTTTCTCTTTTTGTTCTCTGCTTCTTTCTGGGAGGTTGACTTCAGGCCTGATGTCATCCTCTGATAGGAGGCCGTTTGCTTCCTGGAGACTTGCTTCTGCAGATGTTTCCATTTCCTTGCAGATGTCTGTTTGGTTCTTCACATCTGTCTCCATTTTCCCCTGGCGGTGTTGTTCAGAAATCATCCTCAGTTTTAGAATCAGATTTTCTATCTGACTGTTCAAAGGTAGAGATGTTTCTGGCTCTTTTCCTGCAGGCTTCAGTTCATCGGGGCTGTTGACCTTTTCTTGAAGCTGCTGTTGGAGGCTCTTGATCTCACCGGCCTGTTGCTCTTCAATCATTTTCTGCTTGAGCTGCAGTTCTTGAATGGACCTACTGAGCTCAGTGTTGGCTTCCTCCAACATGATGACCTTGGTCTTGAGGTCAGTATTGACACTGACCTGGTCCCTGATCTGACCCAGCTCATCTTCCAGCTGGATTCTCAGATCTCGCTCAGTCTGATATCTTCTCTCACCATCATCTATCGCTGATGATTGATCTGATATTTGCCTCCTAAACTTGGTTTCATCCTTGGACCTGTTCAGCTCTGCTTCTTTTAGCTCCTCTTTGAGTTGTCTCACCTCGTAACTGAGGACCTTGTTTTTGTCCTGCAGCTCCTTGAGGTCCCTGTACAGTTCAGTCTTTTCATCTCTGCTGTTGATCTTCAGCTGGACTTCATAAGCGATTCTGCTCTGTACTTCTTCAGCAAAACTTCTTTCCAAGTCCGCACAAAGTTCATCTTTTTCTGCAAGCAGGACTTGAATGTCCTGCAGCTCCTCCAGAACCTTCTGGTCGGATTCTTTTTGCTGCTCTTTGAGTCGTCTCAACTCCTCACTGAGGACGACGTTTCTGTCCTGAAGCAGCTGAAGGTCCTTGAGCTGTTTTCCCATTACATCTCTGCTGTTGATCAACTCGAATTCTAAAGAGTTTCTACTTTGGAGTTCTTTAGTTAAACATCTTTCCAAGTCAGAATAATGTTCAGTTTTTTCTGTGAGCTGGAGTTTCAGGTGGTCCAGTTCCTCCAGAACCTTCTGGTCGGATTCTTTTTGCTGCTCTTTGAGTCGTCTCAACTCCTCATTGAGGACGACATTTCTGTCCTGAAGCAGCTGAAGGTCTTTGAGCTGTTTTCCCATTACATCTCTGCTGTTGATCAACTCAACTTCTAAAGAGTTTCTACTTTGGAGTTCTTTAGTAAAACGTCTTTCCAAGTCCGCACAGAGTTCATCTTTTTCTGCAAGCAGGACTTGAATGTCCTGCAGCTCTTCCAGAACCATCTGGTCTGATTCTTGTTGCTCCTCTTTGAGTCGTCTCAACTCCTCATTGAGGACGACGTTTCTGTCCTGAAGCTGCTGAAGGTCTTTGAGTTGTTCTGTATTGACATCTCTGCTGTTGATCAACTCGACCTCTAAAGAGTTGCTTCTTTGAAGTTCTTTAGTAAAATTTATTTCCAAGTCAGAATAAAGTTCATTTTTTTCTGTGAGCTGGAGTTTCAGGTGGTTCAGTTCCTCCAGAACCTTCTGGTCGGTCACAGTTTGACTTGTATTTTCCTTCATCTCAAGGAGCTCCATGTTTCTTTGTTTTAACTCTTTGATCTCCTTCTTGAGATTCTCGTTGACACTGAAGACGTCTCTGAACTTTTTCAGATCTTCTTCAGTTTGCTGTCTGAGCTCCTGTACTTTGTTAAGTTCTTTCTCCACCGCCTGTAAGAGGGAGCTCTTTACGTTAAGCTGGTGACTGAAGTTCTTTTGCTCCTCATGAACTTTCATCTCTGCCTGCTTTTTGTCGGAGGAAGCGTGGGCCGGCATCTCAGTCAGGTCAGCGTTGGTTTTGGTCAGATCTTTGACCTCCTTTTTCAAATTCTCATTAATGAGGACCTTATCTTTGTTTAAACTTTGTTTCTTCACACTGTCTCTTTTATTTTGCAGTTTTCTTTTAAGGTTGATAGCCTGTTGAATTTCCACAATCTGAGGACTTTGTGTCTCTGGAGAAAGATCAGGTTCCTGACAGATGTCCTCAGATTGACGAGTCAATATTTCTTCAACTGAGACATGATTTGTACACAGTTTACAATTTTTCTCGCAGTTGTTAAACCATGAAAATTTATCCATTTGTGAAGGTTTGCTTGTCTTTTCTGGTTTACGTGGAGAAAAGCTGCATGTTTCCTCTTGATTTTCCATGATTTGTGGACTTTGTGTCTCTGGAGAAAGACCAGGTTCCTGACAGATGTCCTCAGATTGACGAGTCAATATTTCTTCAACTGAGACATGATTTGTACACAGTTTACAATTTTTCTCGCAGTTGTTAAACCATGAAAATTTATCCATTTGTGAAGGTTTGCTTGTCTTTTCTGGTTTACGTGGAGAAAAGCTGCATGTTTCCTCTTGATTTTCCATGATTTGTGGACTTTGTGTCTCTGGAGAAAGATCAGGTTCCTGACAGATGTCCTCAGATTGACGAGTCAATATTTCTTCAACTGAGACATGATTTGTACACAGTTTACAATTTTTCTCGCAGTTGTTAAACCATGAAAGTTTATCCATTTGTGAAGGTTTGCTTGTCTTTTCTGGTTTACGTGGAGAAAAGCTGCATGTTTCATCTTGATTTTCCATGATCTGAGGACTTTGTGTCTCTGGAGAAAGATCAGGTTCCTGACAGATGTCCTCAGATTGACGAGTCAATATTTCTTCAACTGAGACATGATTTGTACACAGTTTACAATTTTTCTCGCAGTTGTTAAACCATGAAAGTTTATCCATTTGTGAAGGTTTGAATTCCATTTCTGCTTCAAGTGAGTTCTGATAGAACTAAATGAGATTCTACTGAGTTGAGTTTGATTAAGACTTTAGCTGTGTCACCACTGTGTCGTCTCTCTGAAGAGTCAACTGGAATGAGTTAAAGATATACTGTAGAGTACAGACATCAAAGGCAATAGCTCTGATGTCAGTAGGGCGGGGCCATCAGCTAAAATGGCAATAGGGCGGGGCCATCAGCTAAAATGGCAATAGGGCGGGGCCATCAGCTTAAATGTCAGTAGGGCGGGGCCATCAGCTATGATGTCATCATGTCATGTGATCTTTACATAATATTTATGGAATGTAAGGAAGTTATTTATTTATTTATATTTGTGATTTGTATATATTTAAAAAAAAATGTAAATATATGTTTAAATTGTACATATAATGTAATGTACATGTAATTGTACATGTGTAAAATGTAAATAAATATTTTTTTAATTATTGAATGTTTAGTTTCACATTTTATTTTAGTTTTTTAAATGTATACAGTCTTTGAATATTGTGTTAAAACTAGATCAGCTGACCAACCTGTAGGCTCCATTTGACCATTTATACTGGGAACTTTTAAAGCTTCAAATGAGGGATTTTTTGGGTCAACATTTACCTGTAAACCTGCTGACGTTTAGTCATAGTCTCTCTGGGGTTATTTTTCTTGTTTTTTTTTTTTTTTTTGTATATCACATTCCTCATTTCTCTAATAAACTTCAGATTCAGATGTCAAACCTTTCAGCTGGAACACAGAAATCAAACAAAGCACAAATATTCTTATGAAGAACAATCTGCTGAAGCAACCTGCTGATTTTTTAATTCATTTAAGGTTTAATAGACATTCATCTCATACGTAGCTGCAGTGGGTCAGACTGTGTGTGCTGCAAGAGAGATGTAGAAAAAATGTATTATGAAGCGTTTTAAAGATTTTATGCAAAAAGAAAATGTTTTTATTGTCATGAGATGAGTGTTGGGTTGATCCACATGGAGTTTTTGAATAGGGACAATCAGTGACAAATTGTTAATAAAAGAAAAGAAACAAACAAACAAACAAAGTCACTCACCATCGAGTTGATTAAATCAGAACACGTGGAATCAATCAGCTGGGTTTTCACAAGCTGTCAGGAAGGATTTTTTTGAATAAATATTCATTTTGTTTGCTTTATGATAACTCCACGAGCTAACTTCCTGATCTGAGCTGATACTCCGGTTGCTTCGGTTGCTAAATTTTGCCCGGGGCTCTGTTACACTTTGTATTGAAGGGGGTTCCAGTGCACATGCACCAGTTATAGCGTAGGTCTATGGTAAAGATCTTTACCATGTTGCTTCATTCCTGCTCTAGTTGTGATGATATGTGATATTTTTTGGTCATCTGAAAACTGAAAAATGCACCCCACCCCAAAAAACGTCCCCAGCCACCACTGAGTATTATGTGACTTAAAGTGGGGTCATGACCCCAGGTTTGGGGACCACTAGAGAACACATTTATACCATGGCTTCAGTCATCATCAAGATTCCATATTCTGGTTTAAAGATTCCCAGAACTTTCTACTAGTATTTATACAAGTTCTGTTTGCAGCATCTCCAACCTTTAAATTTGTATTTTATTTGTAAAATCTCTTTTTTAAAAAGCTTTCCCTCCATGCTGCTTGCTGTGGATCGACCCAACACTCATCTCATGGCAATAAAAACATTTTCTTTTTGCATAAAATCTTTAAAACGCTTCATAATAAATTTTTTCTACATCTCTCTTGCAGCACACATAGCCTGACCCACTGCAGCTATGAGATGAATGTCTATTAAACCTTAAATGAATTAAAAAATCAGCAGGTTGCTTCAGCAGATTGTTCTTCATAAGAATATTTGTGCTTTGTTTGATTTCTGTGTTCCAGCTGAAAGGTTTGACATCTGAATCTGAAGTTTATTAGAGAAATAAGGAATGTGATATACAAAAAAAAAAAAAAAAAACAAGAAAAATAACCCCAGAGAGACTATGACTAAACGTCAGCAGGTTTACAGGTAAATGTTGACCCAAAAAAATCCCTCATTTGAAGCTTTAAAAGTTCCCAGTATAAATGTTCAAATGGAGCCTACAGGTTGGTCAGCTGATCTAGTTTTAACACAATATTCAAATATAAATAAAAAAAACTAAACTAAAACGTGAAACTAAACATTCAATAATTTAAAAAATATATATTTACATATATCAAATTAGTACATTTTAAACATATATTAATTTTTTTTTAAATATATACAAATCAGAAATATAAATAAATAAATAACTTCCTTACACTTCATAAATATTATGTAAACATCACATGACATGATGACATCATACCTGATGGCCCCGCCCTATTGCCATTTTAGCTGATGGCCCCGCCCTATTGCCATTTTAGCTGATGGCCCCGCCCTACTGACATCAGAGCTATTGCCTTTGATGTCTGTACTCTACAGTATATCTTTAACTCATTCCAGTTGACTCTTCAGAGAGACGACACAGTGGTGACACAGCTAAAGTGTTAATCAAACTCAACTCAGTAGAATCTCATTTAGTTCTATCAGAACTCACTTGAAGCAGAAATGGAATTCAAACCTTCACAAATGGATAAACTTTCATGGTTTAACAACTGCGAGAAAAATTGTAAACTGTGTACAAATCATGTCTCAGTTGAAGAAATATTGACTCGTCAATCTGAGGACATCTGTCAGGAACCTGATCTTTCTCCAGAGACACAAAGTCCTCAGATTGTGGAAAGTCAACAGGCTATCAACCTTAAAAGAAAACTGCAAAATAAAAGAGACAGTGTAAAGAAACAAAGTTTAAACAAAGATAAGGTCCTCATTAATGAGAATTTGAAAAAGGAGGTCAAAGATCTGACAAAAACCAACGCTGACCTGACTGAGATGCCGGCCCACGCTTCCTCCGACAAAAAGCAGGCAGAGATGAAAGTTCATGAGGAGCAAAAGAACTTCAGACACCAGCTTAACGTAAAGAGCTCCCTCTTACAGGCGGTGGAGAAAGAACTTAACAAAGTACAGGAGCTCAGACAGCAAACTGAAGAAGATCTGAAAAAATTCAGAGACGTCTTCAGTGTCAACGAGAATCTCAAGAAAGAGATCAAAGAGTTAAAACAAAGAAACATGGAGCTCCTTGAGATGAAGGAAAATACAAGTCAAACTGTGACCGACCAGAAGGTTCTGGAGGAACTGGACCACCTGAAACTCCAGCTCACAGAAAAAAATGAACTTTATTCTGACTTGGAAGGAAATTTTGCTAAAGAACTTCAAAGAAGCAACTCTTTAGAAGTCGAGTTGATCAACAGCAGAGATGTCAATACAGAACAACTCAAAGACCTTCAGTTGCTTCAGGACAGAAACGTCGTCCTCAATGAGGAGTTGAGACGACTCAAAGAGGAGCAACAAGAATCAGACCAGATGGTTCTGGAGGAGCTGCAGGACATTCAAGTTCTGCTTGCAGAAAAAGATGAACTCTGTGCGGACTTGGAAAGACGTTTTACTAAAGAACTCCAAAGTAAAAACTCTTTAGAAGTCGAGTTGATCAACAGCAGAGATGTAATGGGAAAACAGCTCAAAGACCTTCAGTTGCTTCAGGACAGAAATGTCGTCCTCAATGAGGAGTTGAGACGACTCAAAGAGCAGCAAAAAGAATCCGACCAGAAGGTTCTGGAGGAACTGGACCACCTGAAACTCCAGCTCACAGAAAAAACTGAACATTATTCTGACTTGGAAAGATGTTTAACTAAAGAACTCCAAAGTAGAAACTCTTTAGAATTCGAGTTGATCAACAGCAGAGATGTAATGGGAAAACAGCTCAAAGACCTTCAGCTGCTTCAGGACAGAAACGTCGTCCTCAGTGAGGAGTTGAGACGACTCAAAGAGCAGCAAAAAGAATCCGACCAGAAGGTTCTGGAGGAACTGCAGGACATTCAAGTCCTGCTTGCAGAAAAAGATGAACTTTGTGCGGACTTGGAAAGAAGTTTTGCTGAAGAAGTACAGAGCAGAATCGCTTATGAAGTCCAGCTGAAGATCAACAGCAGAGATGAAAAGACTGAACTGTACAGGGACCTCAAGGAGCTGCAGGACAAAAACAAGGTCCTCAGTTACGAGGTGAGACAACTCAAAGAGGAGCTAAAAGAAGCAGAGCTGAACAGATCCAAGGATGAAACCAAGTTTAGGAGGCAAATATCAGATCAATCGTCAGCGATAGATGATGGTGAGAGAAGATATCACACTGAGCGAGATCTGAGAATCCAGCTGGAAGATGAGCTGGGTCAGATCAGGGACCAGGTCAGTGTCAATACTGACCTCAAGACCAAGGTCATCATGTTGGAGGAAGCCAATACTGAGCTCAGTAGGTCCATTCAAGAACTGCAGCTCAAGCAGAAAATGATTGAAGAGCAACAGGCCGGTGAGATCAAGAGCCTCCAACAGCAGCTTCATGAAAAGGTCAACAGCCCAGTTGAACTGAAGCCTGCAGGAAAAGAGCCAGAAACATCTCTACCTTTGAACAGTCAGATAGAAAATCTGATTCTAAAACTGAGGATGATTTCTGAACAACACCGCCAGGGGAAAATGGAGACAGATGTCAGGAACCAAACAGACATCTGCAAGGAAATGGAAACATCTGCAGAAGCAAGTCTCCAGGAAGCAAACGGCCTCCTATCAGAGGATGACATCAGGCCTGAAGTCAACCTCCCAGAAAGAAGCAGAGAACAAAAAGAGAAAATATCTGCATGGAGACGCTTCAAGAAGTTTCTGACTCCAAAGAGACGCCGTCAGAACAAAAAGTCCCAATCCTCCTAGGAAACCCTGTAACCTCCCTTCCCTTCCATCACACACGTCACCGTCAAGTCTACACAGCAACCAGGGTCTACCTCGCCTTCCACCAGAGGTACAAAAAAACACTGGTAGCACCAGGGTTCCCAGAGAGCAGGTCACCTGTTGACTGGACTTTCTGTGTCTCCTTGTGCTGCTAGGGGGTTTTCTCCGGGTGCTCCGGTTCACCCCGTCCAACCTCAGGTTGATTCATGAATTGAAACTGGTCCT
>SSNR01000105.1:458268-493464 GCA_006937965.1 Callopanchax toddi | reverse complement strand
CCCCCCCCCCCCCCCCATTTGTCCTCATTCAAAGTAGCTACTGATGAATGACACAGAAGAACAAAAAAAAACCCACACAAAAAACAAAAAACAAAAAAACCACACAAAAACAAAACACAAAAACAAAACAAAACACACAAAAAGAACAAAAACAACCAAAAACACAAAAAAAAAACACAAAACAAAAAACAAAAAAAGAACAAAAAACAAAACGAACCGTCACGGCCGTGGCACGAGTCGGACCCATAACGAGACCCAGACAACAGGATATCTCAAAAAAGGTTTTTTATTTTAGAAAAAAGGGAAAAGGGGAGGTGGAAAAAACCGTAAGCCAAAAAACAGAAAAGGAGGTGAGTAATATAATGGGGAGCGAGACTCACCACAGGAAAAAAAACAGAGTCCGTGATCCAGTAGAAGGGGTCAAAAAACGGTCCAGTAAGAGATGAGGCAGGCAGTATCCAGAGAGGGCAGGCAGAGACGGCAATCCAGAGACAGAAAAAGAGTTTAAAAAAAAAACAGAGTCCAAAACGAGGTCCGGCAGGGATAAGGCAGAGGCAGTGGTCAGGAGGCAAAAACTAAGGTCAGGAACAAGAGCTATGACATGAAACACCATGAACTGTGGACAGAACAATGGGGCTAGAAAAGCTGCGTGGCAAACACATCAGACGATCTCGCGCTGAGTGGCTGTGGGACTGTGGTATATATAGTCAGAGGGACAGGTGGAAACAATGATGATTGATTAGCAGGTGAGGGAGGGGCAGAGAGCAGGAGCCGGATCCATGACACGAACAAAAAAAACAAAACATAAAAACACAAAAAAGAACAAAAACGAACAAAAAAAAAACCACACAAAAAAAGAACAAAAAAAACAAATAAACCTAACCAGATGAGGTCAGCCTCAACAGGCATCAGCCAGTGTCCTACTTGTTCCGTCCCAAGCCCGGGTAAATGCAGAGGGTAGGGATCAAATATGAACATAAATCTATGGATAGAGGAACTGATATGATGATGTCATAGTTTTTGATGCATTTAAGGGATTGGGGGGGATGTGATGACCAAAAAATTCTTAACATGTCCAGAATGGCCCCCCCTGATATTCTACCTGCCCCCCTTAGTGGGGCTGGCTAGATCCGGCCCTGCTGTGGCATCCTTTTATGGCATGCTTTCTAAAAAATGTTTCCTCAACATGTGAGATTACAATGTGTCACGACATCCATGTAAACTTTGAATGAGGTTTCTAGGTGTGTCTTCAACCAGAAACTGGAGAAAGCTTTATTAAAGGTCCCATATTCTGCACTTTCTATCAACTCTGAATCATTTCTTTTACATCTCAACATGTAAAAGCTCTGGATTGTTCAAATGGGCCCTTAGTTAAGTGCAGCTGTTGTTCTTCCACCCCCTCATCCAACCCTCACTGATGCACTTCTACTAGGTCTCCACAAGGCTGCGCTCTTTCACCGCTTTTATTTATTTTATATACTAATGATTGTTACAGCCTGTAATAATAATAATAATAATAACTTTATTTATATAGCACCTTTCTCAGGCCAATGGCCACAAAGTGCTTTACAATAAAAACAATTATAAAACACAAAGGATAAAACTTGATAAGAACATGATAAATCATAAAATAAAAACTTGATAAGAACATGATAAAACATGATAAGAACATAATAAAACGCAAAATAAAAACATGATAAAACAAAAACATCATGCAACCTAAAATCAGTTAAAAGTGAGCCTGAATAAATGAGTTTTCAACTGTTTCCTAAAAGAGTCAACAGAATCCAGGCGACGCAGAGGAGGAGGTAAAGCGTTCCATAATTTTGGAGCCACTACTTTAAAAGACTGATCTCCCCTGGACGTAAAATGTGATCTAGGAACCTCCAACAGCCTCTGACTAGTAGACCTCAGACTACGAGGAGGACTGTAGGGATTTAAAAGGTCTGAGATATAAACAGGGACCTGACCACGCATGGCTTTAAAAGTAAAAACTAAAAGTTTAAAATGAATTCTAAAATGCACTGGTAACCAGTGCAGGGATCTTCAAACTGGAGTAATGTGCTGACTCTTACGTGTGTTGGTTAAAAGCCTTGCAGCAGCGTTCTGAACTGACTGTAGGCGGGACAGATATTTCTTGTTCAGACATGTAAAAAGGCTGTTACCGTAATCAAGGTGAGATGAAATAAAAGCATGAATAATCATCTCTAGTTCTGCTTTTGACACTAGAGTTCTGATCTTAGAGATATTTCTCAGTTGAAAAAAGCAGTTACGGATTAATGTTCGTGAATGTCCCTCTAATGACATGGCAGAATCTAGAATGATACCAAGGTTTTTGACGTTTGGTTTAACAGAAGGAGCCAAAAAACCAAGGTGCTGCTTAATGTCACTCATTTGGTTCTCTGGAGCAAAAATTAGTGATTGAGTCTGATCAGAGTTCAACTGCAAATAGTTGTCACTGAGCCACTGTTTGACGTCGTTAAAACATTTTAACAGAGAAGACAACTTATTGTCTTCACTTCATGTATTCACATCGTCACATTTTAAAATTTGCTGACGACTCTGTCATCCTGTCCCACCTCAACAGTGATGGTCCTGATCATGGACCAGTGGTCAGTGATGGTCCTGATCATGGACCAGTGGTCAGTGATGGTCCTGACCATGGACCAGTGGTCAGCGATGGTCCTGACCATGGACCAGTGGTCAGCGATGGTCCTGATCCTGGACCAGTAGTCAGTGATGGTCCTGACCATGGACCAGTGGTCAGTGATGGTCCTGATCATGGACCAGTGGTCAGCAATGGTCCTGATCATGGACCAGTGGTCAGCAATGGTCCTGATCCTGGACCAGTGGTCAGTGATGGTCCTGATCATGGACCAGTGGTCAGGGATGGTCCTGATCCTGGACCAGTGGTCAGGGATGGTCCTGATCATGGACCAGTGGTCAGTGATGGTCCTGATCCTGGACCAGTGGTCAGCAATGGTCCTGATCATGGACCAGTGGTCAGTGATGGTCCTGATCCTGGACCAGTGGTCAGCAATGGTCCTGATCATGGACCAGTGGTCAGGGATGGTCCTGATCATGGACCAGTGGTCAGGGATTTCACCGATGACTGGTGTGAAGCTAACTTTTTACATATTAATGTTTCCAAGACAAAAGAGAGTGTAACGGCAGTTGGAGTTATAAAATTTCACCACTAGATGGAGCTGTGGTACTGTTTATTCCAGAGAAAGCAACCAAGGGTCAGTGTGATGGCCACACCCATGGCCACACAGCATTGAATGTTAGTAACACTCATGCACCTTGTCTTTTTTCTTATTTATATATTTACATAGCACAATTATGTAAATATGAATGGATTATTTAGCAATAATTCTTTGTAGTTCAAAGTGTGCAAATTCTATCTGTGACCGCGCACATTTAGTTAACTTTTGCATTTTGTATACTGAAATTATAAGGTTTGCTGCGTTTGGAGTGACTAACTCAGTCTTCTTTTCCCGGTGCTGGGGCTCATATGCTTCTTATGCTGCCTGGGAGTTGGGTTGGACCAAAGATTGGACTGAGGACTGAAAGCAGCCAACTGCCAGAGGTGTTAATTGGGTCACACCAAGAGCTGCTGCTAAGGAGGGGAGAAGGATTTATTTTGCTTAGTTACCGTTTTGTTATAGGTTGGTTTAAATTAACATTTGATTTGTATTCACATTTGCATTTTCGAACAAGCTAACTGAACTGTTGTGTCTTGTAGTCGGTATTTGTTTTGTTTTCCCCTATTCAATAATGAATTTTTGAGCAGAACAAAATATTTTTTGCTTGTTTCTTTTAAGAAATATTCTAACTTTAGTGGCCCTCGAGGACTTGACACTTGGTGATTTTGGCCCTTGTGTTGAAAAGTTTGGACACTCCTGCTCTACTGTGTGTAAATGGTCTGATCAGCCATGATATAAATAACCCCAGGTGTGTTCTTTGTTTATTAGGTCAGGTTAGTTTGGTTTTGTTAGTTGGTGCAAATTTATCACATTTTGACCTTAGTTAAATTTTTTTGTTTTGACCTCTTTTATGAGCTATTTTGAAGGGTTAAAATTAAAGCCCTATTTTTTCTGGAAACCCCTGTGACTCCTCATGGTTTTACACCTCGGTCCATCAGGACCAATGGACTGAGACTCTTTTATCCCTGCAGTTTTAAAACTTTTAAATGATCAGTTCTAATGTTTGAATGTTGATTTTATTTTTGTCATTTTTAACACTACTGGTTGTGAAACCAATTGCCCCTGAGGGGATAATAAAGATACTATATTCTATCCTTTTCAATAGTGATGCACGATATTGACTTTTTAGGGTCGATACCGATAACCGATAATGTCCTTGTAACTGTCACAGTTATAAATGTGTAGTTTTCCATTTTGTAATTGTGGCGATAGGGACTGGGTATTTGCTTTGATTTCCATGTGTTTGGTGCCACCTGTTGGTTATTTTGAGTAGTGTGAGCGTACAAGATTTAGGACTATAATCGGCCACATGTTGCTGGAGCCACGAGGAGTCGACACGATGCAGCTTGCTCGCTGATTAAGGAGAAAGACAGACATTGTGGACTTTAGTTGTTTCTGAATGTTTGATGGAAGGTGCACACGGTATATTTGTGTGTTTATGGTTTATTGGGATGTAAATTTTTATTTTGCTAACACAATATCTGTCTTTATTGTTTGTTTTTACTGTAGTTTTTCACGGTGTTTGCAGCAATTGACTTCATAATAAATTGCTAAACATCAGTTGGAACATGGCCTTTATTCCACCGAACACAAATATCATCTTCAGAAACAGCTACAGTCCTACTTCTTATAGACGATAACCAATATTTGCATTTTCAAAAATACCTCAGGGAAAATGGTTTCTAAGTACAGACAATAGGTCTGATTTAATTCAGTAAATTTACAGCACTAATGTTTCCTGCAAATATGTCTTTTTCAAAATTATTTGATTATATCTGACATAAATTAAATTTTTTTTTTGTGCTGTCAAATTTAACGCGTTAATTGTGTTAATTAATTTGGAAGACATAACGCGTAAAAAAAAAATAACGCAATTAACACAACTTGTGTTTGAAGCCAGGCGGAGCGCTTGTCAGCATCAGATTTCCTACAGCTCCTTAAGGCAGCCCATGTCCTCCCTCCCACCCGCTCCTCAGATCTCATCAGTTCACTCGCTTCACCTGTCTACCAGGTAGCAGAACTCAATTCTCCGCTCCTTCCAAAGTAATCGGCGGTGAAACTGGACGGTCTCTAGCCTTTAAGGTTTATTCCTGCTCCTTTCTCGCCGTACGGTCTGGTCCGGTTCAGGTCAGCAGTGAGCGGGTGTTACGGCTCCAGTCCCAGTCTGACACCGAGGTCCGAGCGGAGGTGTCAGTTCAGCTCAGTACGAGAAAACCAGTACCGGACCGAGGCGATCCCATTCCCACACTAGTCTTTAAACAACAGAGACCTGAGTGACTCGGACCCCTCATTGAAAACGAGGCAGACCGTGGGTCAGTTTGAACACTGCAAAAAATGATTCTCTCATAGTGTTTCCACATGTTGGAAATCTTTTATTATTATTTTAAAACAACACCCTTCTGAAATTGTACATAAAATGAACAAATAGATTTATAAAGTACTGTATTTAGGGTCTGTCCAGTTTTAGTCAGGAATTTTTGTTTTTCAACTGTTTTGAACTGAAATGCAATTTAAATGCATTTTTTCATCAATTATAAAAGCTTTAAAAATGATTTTTTTTTTAAACATTTTGGCATATTTCTTGGTTGGACATTGTAAACTGCATGTAATTTCTTTTTTCTGAAAAGACGCGATTAAATGCGATTAATTTTTTTCAAATTTGCAATTAATTAGTTAATTTATTTTAATCGACTGACAGCACCAATTTTTTTTTGTCATTTTCAACTTTATTGAAGGCATACTCAGTAGCCAGGTAAACAATGTAGCTTTTAACGTTTTTTTTAAAGCCTCTTAACAACGTTCTAACATAGTATAGCCATAAATATATTGTGGAGATTAAAAAAAATTCGAAAGAAATCAATAAAGTAGTTGTCTCGCAGTTCTCTAAAAACTTCAGCCAATCCTATCGTTTGGACCGAAGGATAGGATTGGACAGTCGGGCTGTCTGTCTGCCGCATTTCCTCACTGCTTGGATTGGCATAATCCGCCCGGACACATTTTGGGGCAGAACATCCCGGAAGTGAAAGTGAAAGTAGAAGTAGAACAGAGAGCCGTCTGTTAGTAAGTAAGTAAGTAAGTAAGTAAGTAAGTAAGCTGTTAGCTCTTCCATTTTAAGATAAAAATTAGGGATGTCCCGATACAACTTTTTCACTTCCGATACGATACCGATATCGCAGCCTTCAGTATTGACCGATATCGATATCAATCCGATATAATACATAAGAAAAAGACATAAGAAAAAATGACCAACTGCTTCAGTTTGAGTGCTCAGAGTTTCATCCACTGCCCAAAAGAATGAGATCATTGCTCTTGGTGACCATAAAAAACAGTACAAACAAAATAAACATAACTTTAGTAACAAGCCGAAAACAAATAATAGTTGGTTAACTAAAAGGATGACTACAATTCCTGCTTTTAATACAGACTGCTGATATCGGAGATTTTTGATGCAGTCCGATATAATCCGATATCGTATTTTTGGAGCCGATATCCAATATTCCGATATCAATATCAATATCGGGACATCCCTAATAAAAATACCAGAGTCCCCCCAAAAAACACCTTTTCAGCTAGCAGAAAACTAAAAACGTTTGGAGGTGAAAAGAGGAAAAGCTGGGGGAACGTTTCTACGGCTGGAGTTAGACTCTGCTTTGTCACCTTTACAAACCGTGGTCCTATGTCGGCGGGAGGCTGGCGTATGGATTTTACCCGACGGGAGGGGTGAGCTCACCGAGACGTGTTTCTGTAAACTAGCTAGGAGACCTCGTTTGTTTACCTGGCCACTGAGTATGCCTTAAGATTATCATTATCCGACATTCTATTTTATTTCCTCTTATTTTATTGGTTTTCTTTTGATTTTTATCATTTTTTTCATATTCTGTATTTATTTAATACAATGTGTTTAACTCCCATTTCATTCTTTATTTTTTATTTACACAGCCCCACCACAGAGGGTTGACACGAGATACACCAAACACAGCATCTGTTGCCTGCAGAGGGCGCAGGAGGACACTGAAAGAATAAACCATGCTGATGATTACCTAAATGTGGTGCCTAAGTTTATTTATTTATTTTTTTATAACTTTATTGAAAATTTATGCACATACATAATATCAACCAAGACATATATAAAAGAATTAACAAAAAAGAAGATAATGACAAACAAAACAAAACAGTGTATACACCTACTAGGGGGGAGAGAGCAAATAGTCATACAGACTTCATGAGCGTAAACAAAATGTTAAAAACAGTAAACAGATGATAAAATTAAGCGTCTACATATTGAAACAGGAAAGGAATTACCATTTAATTTTGGAAGATTCTGCAAGCGTTGTCAGGGCTTTTTTATTTAAAGAAAATTTGATGGAGGACATGTACAGTCTGAGCTCCTCTTGGAAAATAGTAAAAAGTGGCTTTCCACCTGAAAACTTACACTTATGAATATGGAATTTAGCTAATAAAATAACTAGATTAATAATATATTTATTAGAGTTCTCAATATCTTTATCATCTTTGAGGAAACCAAACAATACATTCCTCCAAAACAATTTGAAGTCCGGATCAATATTAATACAAATAAAGTCTGTTAAATGTATCCAAAATCTACAAACAACATGACAGTTCCAAAACAAATGAACAATAGATTCTGGCTGGTTGCCACAAAAACAGCAGTCCACTTCAATATCTTTCTTGAACCTGTGTTTTATGAAAGTTTTAACTGGGTAATGTGGTGCCTAAGTCAGATCAAGCAACACACTGAGGGAGACGAGACTTTTCAACTGCTGAAGGAGGCAGTGCTCCAGGGATGGCCTGATCGCCGGGAGGACACCCCACTGGCCATCAGAGAATATTGGTCCATCAGAGACGAGATCAGTGCACAAGATGGAGTACTATTTAAAAGCCAAAGAGTCATGATACCTGTCACTGCCCTATCTGCAACGGAAACCTCATCGGTTCTGTGTGAAATGAGTCTACATCCGCTGAAGCTTTTTACGGTAATTATGGGTCAGAGTATCTGTTAAGATGTTAACAGTAATAAGTATTTATTAAAAACTTTACAATAATGACAACGTTTCATACAATGTCGAAGAAAATAAAGAATAAAAAGGGAGTTATGGATCAGGACGGCCCGATCCTTACTGCGCAAAGTTGGACGGTACAGATCAGGACTACTCGATCGGTTCTGCGCATGTGCAGAACGCGTGTACTCGCAGTGAAGTATTTTACAGTAGTTACAGTTCAGAGTATCTTTTAAGGTGTTAACAAGTATATAATAAATCTTTATACATACATAATGTATTAAAATGTTTATACACGTAGGTATCCATTGTTTAAATGGTCCGAGCAGTCGAGAAAGAGGCTAAGCTGTTGGTAAAAGCTAAAGGCTAACTGGGAGCTAACCGTCTCATTCAAAAGACTTGAATGTCGCTAAGTTGGCGAAAAGAGGAAGTGACGTAGGCTTCACGCATGCGCAGAACTGATCGTGCTTCCAGTTACAGATCGGGCAGTGACAATACCAAAATCTGTCTGGGTTCCTTTTTGTTAATAACTCAACCTTGGGTTGCTTGGTTGTGACGTAATTTAGGGGCCCCTAGCCTTGCCCATGGTCACATATAGAATTTATTTTTATTAATACAAATATTTTTTAAAAATCACACAAACCATTTTTAGCTTTTAAAACAAACAAAAATGTCGTGGCCCATAAGAACTTTTAAAGATTGAAAGTACCGGACAACCCTGTTCCAGTGGCTCATGAGATACTCAGCAGTCAGACTCTGCAAACGCACAGATAAAAACAAGACAAACCACTGAAGGGTGGAAAATCGAGATAACAATGATTCACAATTATAACTAATGTAAACTTTTATTTTACCTTTCTTAATTTGTGTTTAAGTCATTGTTTTTGTCTGTATGTAAAAGATTATCTCCTACAAAGGATTATAACATTTTTCTCTATAAAAAACCCTGCAGCAAAACCAGAGTTGTGGAAAAGATCTAAATGATTTTACATGTTGAAAATCACTTATCTGTGTTTGCTTACCTCCACATACTAAAACTATAATCATCTAAAAGATTAAAAAACCAGGACAACAACAAAAACACAATTCTAGTTGAATTTATTGGAATGTTGTTTGAGTGTGAACACATACAGATGACATGCAAAAAAAAGAGCCTGAAATAAAAACCAAAGTGATGCACAAAAACATCAACAACAATAATAACAGTCTTCTTCCAATTCAGTCAGTTTGTTTAGGAGGATTCTTCAACCTGATGCTGAAATATTACAGAAATAAAGACGATGTTCTAATTTAACATCTGGAAAAATGTGATGAGTTATTAATTAATGACATCAGCAGGAATGATTCAACCCCCCCAATAAATAAATAAATGACGGTTATAAACAACAACATCACAGTTTATCACACGTAGAACATCATGTCTGATAATAGATTTTGTCAAACGTCACTTCATATTTGATGTCCGTTCAATAAAGAAATCAGCTCAAAAACAGTATTTCTCTGAAACGCGTCGTTACAAACTCATGAGCATGGCTTTGGGTCTACAGAAAACTGTAGTGAGAAATGAAACCGTGTCAGGAGCATCGTCCAGTCCGTCCGATTTGGCAGCTCCGTTTGGCCGTTTCAAACCTGGATCGATTAACATTTACTCTCTCCTGTTTTTAAACAAAACTTCATTACGATCAGTCTAATAAAATCTGCATCGTTTCACATTAAACCCACAATAAATAAGCTACAAACCAACTAGGTCAGCACAAACAACTGAACTTTCTACCCGTTTTATTATCAATAAACAACGTTTGATATTGGCGGAGTCGTTCTCAGAGGGACGAGGGATTCACCTTCAAATGGAAAAACTATTTGGAACGGAGACTTTTCTCCACGAAAACAGCCGTTTCAGATTATGAGCACCTTTGTCGTGTTGAAAAATCAGCTAATGAGCTATTAAAGCATTTAATCTCAAAAATGACAATATATACATTAACAAAAAAAAAAATCCTTAAACGCACAAATCAATCTGATTATCTATGAAGTGCAGATGTGTCTCACGAGAGAGAGGTATTCAAATCAACAAAGGCCTGAAACATACAGAGGGTACACAGCAGAGGCCTTTCTACAAGAAAAAACAGAATCCAAGGGGATAAATATCAAAGAGTACGAGTTCTTACAATAAAAGTTCAGTGAGTTTAACTCTGATCAGTCAGCAGGTTTCTAAAATCAGCTCTCCTCCTAGATGATCAACACACAGAACAGCCCAAAAAATACATCTTAAATACACAAAATTAAACGAACAAAACAAATCCACGTTTAAAGAAAACATCTAGCAGCAGTGCATGCAGATTTTCTGGTCCTGTATAAAGTAAGGCACCAGAGGTTTCCAGGACTCCCTTGGTATACAGAGTATACGATGAGACAAGTCTTCAAGTGGTTAAAGGCAGTCTATGAGAGTGCATACAGCAGAGACTGGAATCAGGTGGTCTTCAGGCTTCAGCAGACGTCATCTTCTGCAGCAGGGGGAGCTGACGGGGGGAAAAAAAAAAACAGGTTTTAAACCCCGTTACTCCTGATCACTGAGAGGTCAGGTGATCACGGGGCACAATCCCAGGGAAGAAAATTAAAGATTACCTTTGACAAATCCACCCCAGTGAGAGCATTGATGGACACAGGAAGTTCGGCCAGGAGGCGATTCACCTCCCCCGTCACCCGGCTGCCCTCCCCGCTCAGAATCACAATCTCATTGGTTCTGGCTAAAGGAGCTGCCACCTTTGAAGTTATCTGCAAAAAGATGTTAGGGAGAAAACTGAGCAATGAGGTAGGAATTAGGGATGCACCGATAACGATACCAGTATTGGTTAAAGTTATCCGATACCAGGAACCGATACCAGTGGCTTCGCTGTCTGTGACTTGTGATTTCTGTTGTAGTGTCCTATATTGAACACTAGGGGGAGCTATTGAGCTAAAGAGGAACAGTGTGGGTTGAGAGCTGGAGATGGTGCCAAATAGTTCATTTTATTTGGTTAAAATGTGGAAAACTGCAATAATTTCACTGTGAAATCACAGAAAATGGTTATTTTTCACCTTATATTTTAGTTTTGTGATCATTTTTTAATATATTTTATTTTTTATCTAACTCAGTTATTTGTTGTAAAAAGCAGAGAAGAAAAAATAAAACCTGTATTCCAATTTGTTGCATTTTTTTGTGTGGTAGAAGTATCGGCGAGTACTCAGATTTAAGTATTGGTATCGGATCGGTTTTGAAAAAAGTGGTATCGGTACATCCCTAGTAGGAATCAATACCCCGAATGAGAAATGATCCTGTATTAAACACTGTTACTGTTGTTTCAGCTCGAGTTAAAACACTGTGTTTATACGCGACGTCTACCACAGACAGGCTGACTTCTACGGCTAAATAAACAAACTGCACATGAGCTCACATAGACAGAGGCTGAGGGAATCATCAGGAAAATGATTTAATAATCTGATCAACAGACTGACTCACTCACATACACTTACATTCACAGTCATAAACTCAGATATACACAAGAAACACTGAAGTAAACACAGATTTAGACAACACACAGCCCAAAAGAATCACAAACCAGCTGGAATTATTCATATTTCCTGCACACATCTACAGTATATATAATATATGAGCAGGGGTGTACATAACTAGTCCGCCAATATGCATGCGCACCCCAGATATCGTTTGCGGACCTGATTTCTCTGCCCAAATGCGCCTTTGCGGACCGGAGCTGTATGCGGAACTATGTTTGGGGACTCTTTTTGTTGCGACACCTAAAGCCTGGTTTACACTTCTCCGACAGCACGTTTGCGCTCACACGTATTGACGGAGACGTTGTTGATTTCTACTTCTCCGTCGGTGTTGTGAAGCATTTCTCCACCAGGACAGCAGAGGGCGTATAACTTTTCTGCAGTAACGTCTCTGGACGACCAAAGTTTGTTTACTTCAGCTCAGTAATGGCCGATAGAGAGCGAATTTTGATTGAGCTGGAACGGATTGATGTCGAGGAACAAACAATGTTGTTAAAAAGAATTAAAGAGAGTGAAGGAGACAGCGGTGTCTGTTGAATGTCCGTCCACTGAACAGGACAAGGAAGAGGACGAGTGAATATGCAGCTCTCGTTCAACCTTTGAGGGACACTGATGGATTATAAAAATGTTTGTACTTCTTCTGCCAGACGTTCCTCGAGCTGATCCATATCCTACTACTAATACTTTACCAGCGTCAAGCCGGAAATGATCTCGGGTTGTTGGGCCGTGGACGCCGACCAATCAGAGATGTGCGCTCTCCGTTTCATTCGACGGAGTTAGAAAAGTGAGCTTGACTCCGTCCGTCTGTGAACCTGTTGGAGAGCCCTTGCGGCGATGGATAATGGCGTTGCGCGTCTTTGTACTGACGCAGATGGAGAAGTGTCACTGCCCGAACCGTAACGGAAACTCGATCGGTTCTGCGCATGTGTGAAATGAGTCTACATCCGCTGAAGCTTTTTACGGTAATTACGGGTCAGAGTATCAGTTAAGATGTTAACAGTAATAAGTATTTATTAAAAACTTTACAATAATGACAACGTTTCATACAATGTCGAAGAAAATAAAAAGGGAGTTATGGATCAGGACGGCCCGATCCTTACTGCACAAAGTTGGACGGTACGGATCAGGTCTACCCGATCGGTTCTGCGCATGTGCAGAACGCGTGTACTCGCAGTGAAGTATTTTACGGTAGTTACGGTTCAGAGTATCTTTTAAGGTGTTAACAAGTATATAATAAATCTATATTCGTACATAATGTATTAAAATGTTTATACACGTAGGAATCCATTGTTTAAATGGTCCGAGCAGTCGAGAAAGAGGCTAAGCTGTTGGTAAAAGCTAAACGCCAACTGGGAGCTAACCGTCTCATTCAAAAGACTTGAATGTCGCTAAGTTGGCGAAAAGAGGAAGTGACGTAGGCTTCACCCATGTGCAGAACTGATCGTGCTTCCGGTTACAGATCGGGCAGTGACAAGAAGTATAAACTAGCCTTAAGTGTGCGTCGCTAATTAGCTTCCCCGATAGTACTGGTTCCTCCCGTTCTGCTCTCTGACATTGTTTGAAATAAAGAGTCGTTCTGTTTCAGCCAGCGACTGAGTGTTGTTCAACGGCGACTCCTGGTGTCAAGGTGCTTTCACTGTCTGATCGTGCAGCCCCGCGCCCACACACACACCCTCCCTCCCCCGTACCACACGTCAGCGCCAGATTCTCCCCCGAGTACCTTAATGAAATAATTGTGTACACTCCTGTATAGAAACGTTTTCCAGTTTGTGCTTTAACCTGTTTAATCCATTTATCTTTGTTAAGTCTGTTTGTTTTTGATGAGTTTACTGTCGTTTCACCTCGTTTGTGTTACTGCTGTTATCACCTCTCCCCACCCCGTTTCTCCTTCTCTCTTCCTACTTTGTTCTGTTTGTTTTTCCCTTTTCTCTCTGCCTGTTGACTCTTTTGCCTAAGTGGATGCGGTCTGTCGCGCCACAGCTTCTATAAATTGAACTACGCAGCGGGTTAAGTACGTCACACTTGTCCTGTAGAGTAAATGGTTCTGACGTAGAGAGGTGCTCAGACCCACCGTCCTGCTAAACCGTCAGAACAGGACAAGACGATCTGGTAAAAAGACACTTTATTTAATCAGAACTGAAACTTCCTGTTTGTAGAGTTGTTTTGCTAAGCTATGCTAGGCTAGGCTAATGAGTGTTACAGGTAGATATGAAAGTGTTCAAAATCTCAACTCACTTTGAGCAACAATATATCTTTAAAATAAACAGAAATAGTAAATATAGTTAATGATGTATGAGAACTCTAAATAAATGTGTGTGTGTGTACGTTACCTTAGGCAGGGCTTCCAGGACCAGAGCGGTCTTTGCAGCTTCTCCGTACTGCTGGTAGGCCTCGGCCTTCAGCCTCATCTTCTCAGCCTCTGCCTTCCCGATGGCTTCGATGGACAAAGCTTCTGCCTCTCCGATCCTTCTGATCTTCTCGGCCTCCGCCTGAGCGATCAGCACCGTCTTTACCCTGATTCAAACACGATTTTAAAATTCCCAACTTTATCACCATCAAAAACGTTTTGGTAGAAACTCTTCTAATCTTGGACTTCCTGTGACAACGTTTAAAATCACATCTCTGTTGACATGTAAGCTCATCTGCCAGCTTTCTGAAAGCATTCAAACAAAAACGGTCACATTTTGAAAACCTAAAGCAGACTTGGCTCACTTCTGGCCCTCGGCGAGCTGCTGCATCCTGTAGGCCTCGGCCTCAGCGGGCCTCTTGACCGTAGCGATGAGTTCCTTGTCTGTGCGGTCTATTTCCTTCTCCTCAATGGTGATCTCTTTCTTCCTTTGGACAACTTGAATCTCAATTTCCTCCAAACGGATCTTTTGCTGCTCCTTGGCTGCCTGCAGCTCATAAGCCAGCTGCGCCTCGGCTTTCTGAAAACATCACAAAGATCGACCCCTTTTTATAAAGCACAAAGAGAAACATGAGACCCTGGGAATGATGGCTTTTGTGTTTGACCACAACTGACTTTATAAGGCTGTTTAGTAAAATATCCAAACCTTTAATGACAGAACCGGTCCAGGTTTTTAGAGGGAGCCTTTCAAAACCTTCTATAATTCACAACATACAGCTAACGCCAAGTTTATTCAGGGAGTTTGTCTCACGGACAAATACTGTCGTTTTGCAAAACTTCAGCTAAAGCCCTAAAACGCACCTTGGTGTTGATTTCCTGGTTGAACGAAGCTTTCTGCAGCTCCAGTTCTCGTTTGGAGTTGGCCATTTTGGTGTCAGCCACAAACTTCACATCCATCATCTCCTTCTTACATTCTGCTTCCTGGTAAACAATAAAAATAACAGAGCTATAATAAGTGGGTTGTTATTCCAAACAGAACCTCCCAGAGAGACTCCTGCCAGCTAGAATCTTCTTACCCGTATCCCAGCATCCCTCTCTGCTTCAGCCACACCGATGTCCGCGTCCCTCTGGACAGCAGCGATCTGCGTCTTCCCGAGGGAGCTCAGGTAATCCATCTTATCGTACACATCCTGAGAACACAGACAGCAGGTCAGCCGCCGAGCTGCAGCGCATTTCATCCTGTCTGCACAAAATCACAAGAGCTAACAGAAGACTTTAGGACGATGATGTAAAAACTGCTCCAGTTACATTTTGACAAATCAAATGAATCCAAAGTGGATGTAAGTTGTTTTTAGGGTTTTCCTGCGTTCAGATTTGCGTGGCGGCCGCCCCAGCCTGATTTCACTGGATGTTATCTTAACTGAAGTTGCAACGTTGCGCCACTATGGGGCGCTGTATCAGCAGTGGTGCACTGGAAAGCGCTAAAACAGCTGCAGAAAATAAAAATAAATAAAAATAAAAATAGTTTTTCCCGCTATGTAGGGCTAGTTGTCACCGAAAGCCCACAAAAAACACGGTACCGACTTTGTTAGTTTTACTATGAAATCCCCTGTAAGTGGCTCGCTTCATTTGACCACCCGTGCAGTGCTGCACGGGTGGAGACACAGGTGAGATGCGGTCGCGGAGGAACAGAGAGAGCCCCTCCCCTCCCTTTCAAAACAGTTTAGCGAGTTTTGGGTTAAAAATTCAGAAAAACTCTAAAGTTTGGCTGCATTTTGGAAAGGTAAACGGGAACAGAGCAAAATGTAACATATGCAATGAGATTTGTGCCACGAAAAACAGGAATTCCAGCCATTAGTCGAAGCCATGCATTGCATATAACTTGCGAGCTGCAGCGCCGTGTTCAGTCCGACTCCGAGCTTCCAGCCTCTGCTGTATCCGGAGGTGTGTGAGGGGAGAGTTCCCGAAAGGTTCCCAGCAAATTCCCGAGGTGAGCAATAAATACCGGTAATAATAGTAAATGCATAAATATGCACAAAAACTTTGGTTTATACTTTTTTTTATTTTAAAAAACGTTTAATACTTATTATTACTTGTTATTTTATCTCAGAATTATATAGGGGGTTTTCACGGCGCGTCATCTAACCAGGAGCCGCCATATTGGAGATATTGAGGTAAACAGAACGCACGCATTTAATGAGTATTCTACTGCAAAACGAAAAGAAATGGTGACTTATTGCCGTGTTTATGGCTGTACCAATCGGTCAGACCATCAGAAACCTTTGCAGTTTTATAGACTGCAAAAAAATGATTACGGATCAGAGAGAACAACGCTAGAAGTTATCAGAGGAAAGGAGGCGGCGAAGCTAAACCAGGATCTACGGGGGGAAATCTGGACATCCGAATTAGTTCGGCCCATTTCTGGTCAGGTAAGTGAATTGTTGATAACAGCTGCTTTTAAGTCATTTTTAGTGGGATGCTAATATAATTTATATCAAGCTATTTACTTAATATAATCACATTTAACAGCCTGATACAGTAGCAACACAGTTATTCTTCAAATGTAGAGCTAAAACTAAATGTGCTGTATTTCTCATTGTTCAACAGGTAAAAGGTCTGACCTTTATCAGAAGGATGACCCAGATTGGGTGCCATCTGACCAGAAATGGGTCGAACTAATTCGGATGTCCAGATTGTTGCCCCGTAGATCCTGGTTTAGCTTCGCCAACCACAAGCGCCTCCTTTCCTCTGATAACTTCTAGCGTTGTTCTCTCTGATCCGTAATCTTTTTTTTGCAGTCTATAAAACTGCAAAGGTTTCTGATGGTCTGACCGATTGGTACAGCCATAAACACGGCAATAAGTCACCATTTCTTTTCGTTTTGCAGTAGAATACTCATTAAATGCGTGCGTTCTGTTTACCTCAATATCTCCAATATGGTGGCTTCCGGTTAGATGACGGAGCGGTGACGCGCCGTGAAAACCCTCTATAGGTACCAAAAAAAGTACCAGTATTGAAAACTAGGTATTGTAGTAGTATCAAAAAATATTTAATGGTACCCAGAACATAATTTTAAAACATTTTTTTGGGGTCATTTTTCCAGATCTCAAAAACACAGAGCCAGTGGCTTTGACGAGCACTGGCTGATTCTATTCACCTGCTCAGGCAGACTCGGGTAATCTGATACTGAATACGGTTTAAAGATTTGTTTCTAAACATTTAATTCGTCACACCTCCTTCAAATATTACAGATAGCAAAACGCCTAAATGTAAAGGATACACGGGTCAATCCAGGCTAATCCTCCAGCAGCGGCTGGTTTGTCTGAACTATTAACTGTTATGTTTCTGACAGGACACCCAGCACCTAAAGCAGTGAAAACCTCCAGCTGATCAGGCCCAAACACACTGAGGATGATCATCATTATCAACAGGTCTAAAGGGTGTTTCAACACAAACATGACATCACAGTAAAATGAAGGAGGATGGCAGTCTGAATGTGTGACATGATCTGTTCCTTATCCTGGCTCTACTTCTCTCAGGTGATGATGATGATGATTTGCTCCTGCAGGTGACTCCTGCTTCCTCCTGTTGTCACACCAGTTCAGTCCTCCTAATGGATGTTAATCTGATCATTTGTCCCCCTGATTTAAAAACAGAAAATCTTATCCCTGATTTTCATTCTTAAATAAAGTGAATTATTTCTCATGTTGTATTTTTTAAATGCAGTCTTCTTCAGGACATTCATCTCATTTATCTCCTTCCACCAACCTTGATGGTGAAGCTCAGAATCTCGATGCCCATTCTGCCCACATCAGGAGCTGCAACGTCCCTCACCAGCTTAGCGAACTGATCCCTGTCCTGATAAATCTGCTCCACAGTCAAAGTGCCTGCAAACAAAGACGCCATCCATATCAAACACCCATCTTTACAGTCTGAGCTGATCAAGAACTGTTTGAATGGTTTCAAAAATGCAGATTTGAACTAATTAGGTAATCATGTCATCCCTTTAAAAAAAATCAGCCACTTAAAATGAACTTAACAGGTAAAGAACCACCTTACAGATTAGATCATTAAGATGAAACTACATCGATAAATAAAAACTAATTCAGCCTGTGTGGCTCTTTATGCATAAATCTACTTTTTAACCATCAGCTGATAAAAGCTGGAAAAAAAAAAGTTAAAAAGTCGACTATCCATCAGCAGTGTTGCCAGTGTTGCTCTAAAATTACGTCATTTTTCAATAACGAGTAATCTAACGCGTTACTATTTCCAATCCAGTAATCTGATTAAAGTTATTTTTTTCGAGCCACTGTGCGTTACTTTGCGTTACTATCTTTGTCAATTTCCTTAAAATATTTATTTTCTTCCTGCATTTCTGTGAGCGGCGTTGTGTCACGTTCCCAGCATGAGGTGGAGTCACGTTTTCAACATGTGCACAGCTGAGGAGTCGCTCCAGCTGGAGGAGGAGTCACGTGACCTGTGATACCTTAGCGTATTTACCTGAATATCCAGGTATGATTTTTGTAAACTCCTCTGATAGAACAGCTTTGTTTTATCTTCGGGATCTAGACTTTGTTAAGGAGTGTGAGACTGAGAACAAACGGAGAACCGACGAGCAGGAACAGCTGACTGTCTGACAGACTAGCACTAGCAGCCTGAATGTAGCCGTAGCTCCAAACAGCTGGACTGAAGCAGCGCCAGCAACTAAAGAGACGTTTTGATGGCGCATCCTTCAGACAAACGCAGCAGTCGGGAAACAAAGCAGCAGCAGAAACAAGAGCTGATGTTAGCTCCTCATGGTCCTAAAACCCTCCGGTTTTAAGGAACTAACAGGTGAGTCTAAAGAACAGCTGATGACAGGAGCTAGATTATTACCGTATTTGCCCGAATATAGGACGACCCTGATTATAAGACGACCCCCATTTTTCAAGACTGATCTTCAGAAAAAAGAATAAATTCACTTTATAAAGAAACTATTTTTTATTAAATTTTGAGAAAATAATTTATATGATACCTTAATTACAGACTGCTTTAATATTTGCTTATTAATCAGACAGGAACTAAAGTTCTATGTGACAACATATTTCAGTCAATTGGGAAAAAAAAGAGAAAAAAGAAGCTCTCTCTTCCTCACTGGCTGTGTGGGCCCTCCCTCCCTCCTCCCTCTCTCCTTCTCTCTCTCACTGAGACTGTGTGTGTGTGTGTGTGCGCAGCTTCAGAACCGGGTCCTGTGGACGTCAGGCAGCGCTGGATTCTCAGGTGTTTTTCAGGCATGAGGATGAATGCGTGTGTGAATAGAGTGACGCGCTCACCTGTACAGAGCTCACGCTGAAAACACTGCAGCCGCAGCGGGTCCCACAGAAGGTGTCGGCTCCATACGTACTAAACAGAACCGGACCGAACCAAAAACCCAAACTAGTCTGAAAACGCCAGAAGTTGATCTGGCTGGAGCTGGACTTTGACATCAGGTGTTTTAATCCTCAATAGACCTGTAACTTTGAGGTGGAGCGGACGTCTGGGACTGCTCGCGGTCTAAGAGCTGCTTCCTGCTGGCGGCGCTTCTGCCGTTTGAACATGAAGCATGCGCCCCCTGCTGGGGCGCGATAGTAAGACGACCCCCCCTTTTCAAAATTATTTTTAATGAAAAAAACCTCGTCTTATATGCGAGCAAATACGGTAATTTTAGTCATAGTTGTGAATTTTACTTTACTTTAAATTCAATTTTTTTTTTTTAATTGTTAAAATAATTAAATAAATCTTTCTAAAAGATGAGATTTAGTTGTCAAACAAAAATTTTTCCAAAAAGTATATTTAGAAAAAGAGGGTCAGGTAGGGTTAGGGCTGACCTGGATTTCAGGTAAATCCTGTAAAAACCAGCTGCAGCAACACAAACAGAAACTATGGAGGAGAGAGACGATCGTTTTCTATCTGGAATAAATACAGTCAGGATTTAGAGTTAGATAAAGATGATATCATTAAGGTTTGTTCTAATGCTCATTCAAATGTTCTGATGTTAATAAAACATGTTAAAATGAATTTAATAGTTACAGTAATAAACAAGTTATTTTATAAAAGGTAGTTTTGCCATAAAAGTGTTAAATGTCAGGTCAAGAAAGACTGTCTTTAATTTATATTTCATAAAACCAAGTATTTTTTTCAGGAAATAGTTTGGAAGTTCAACTTTAAAGTCAGGAGATTCATTTTGTTGACTTGCTGTTAAAATTCACTTCTGTGTTTTAGTCAAACTGGAGGTTATTTTAATGTCGAGGCAGGGGAGGAGTCATCGGCAGCTGAAGGTCACTAATAAAGTAACTAAAAAGTAACTAGTAATCTAACTTAGTTACTTTTAAAGTCAAGTAGTCTGTAAAGTAACTAAGTTACTTTTTAAGGGAGTAATCAGTAATCAGTAGTCGGATTACTTTTTCAAAGTAACTGTGGCAACACTGTCCATTAGAGGCTCAGTTCAAACTACGTAGAACAGAAAAACATCTAAAATATTTCAGCCCTTTAAATGTGGGTTACAATTAGGGGTGCAACGGATCAGAAAGCTCACGGATCGGATCGGTTCACGGTTTTGAGTCACGGTTCGGATCAATTTTCGGATCAGCAAAATGAAAAAGACAAAAAACTTTGCTCTCTCATTATTTTCTAAAACACTGAGCAACTTTTTTATGCTCAATCCTCATAAATACAAACTGCATTTAACTCAAGATGTCAACCTGATGCTTCAATAAAGTTTTGAATCATATTAAAACAAATTAATGGGGGAGATAGACTCATATGCGCACCTCAGGGTCACAGACCTGCTTCTGTCAAACTAGCGGTCACAGCTGGGGGGGGCGTGGACGGGCGTGACGCACGAGGTGCTGCTCTGTGGCTCCTGACTGAACTCCGATTATATTAACGTCAGCTGACGGAGAGAGAGACGGAGGAATCAGAGGCAGCGCGCGCAGCAGAGACTGGATATTGATCAGCGATCCTTCGTTCTGGTGTACTGAAACGGCTAAAGCCAACAGAGTTAACCTCTATACGTGATGCAAAATGAACACCTTTCTCAGAGGGGAATTATCTACAGATTCAGAGCGCGTGAGCAAAGAACGTCGGGGATTATTTAGCGACGCACGCGCTCTACATGAACCGCGAACCACGTGCGTTCCGAACCGTAGAGGGTGATCCGTACGAACCATGGATCGATGATGATCCGTTGCACCCCTAGTTACAATATAAGCTAATAATGATCTATAAAAGATTCATATTAAATTTAAGGTAAAGATAATGTAAGGAATAAATGAGATATGGAATTAAAGGTGCTCCATTAAGCACCGGTTTCAGGAAGAGTTTTTATCAGCTAAAACAACATTTACTAATAAAATGTTCACTTTTTATAAAGTTAAATATTCATTTGTTCCTGTTAGAATAAAAATGACATGGTCTGGAGGCATATGGGTCTGGATCGACCAGCGCAAACCTGGCAGGCGCCGGACAAAAAGTTACATCAACGTATAACGTCATCCTCTACCCGCACTAACACAGAAAAAAGTTCTGCTCAGCTGATGTGTACAAGAACAAGCCGTGAGCGCTGCTGAACTGGGTCTAAGAGAACAAAAAGATGTCGTTTTTGTTCTCGCAGACCCCCGGCGAGAACAAAGTTCTTTCTTCTCGTGGAGGATGAATTGGCCTTCAGGTTTACCTAAAATGGATCGCAGATGTCCCTCCAAAGTCTGCAGAAGGACGCCTTTGATTTCCATCACAGATTTACCCAGAAACTGCTCACAAGCTACAGCCAGTAAATCCTCTTCTGTCATGACCTTCACCTGGAGCACAGACACAAACTTCAGCTGGAAAAGGGATTTTATGTTCAGCCATCAGATATCTTCTTATAATTCACAAATATTTTACATGACTGGTTATTAAAACAACAAACAAATAAATAAATAAGACACAGGAGGGTGTTTTTAAAGCCTGACATAGACAAACTACTGAGTGTCAAACTGGAACTTTGCACAAACAAACCAAAAAAAGTACATTTATCAGAGTTTTAGAGTTAGAGGTTTTGTGCTCAAGGGACACATTTTAGTGAAATCATAATAAGGTGAGGTCCAACACAGAACCACGCTAGTTACAGACAAAGCTGAGGACAGGTCCATGTGTGTGCCAGGGTTCACCATGAGCATGCTGGGAGATGGACTTACCTGGGCCACCCCTGTGACGGTGATGGCCACGCCCTCTGCTGTCTCCACATCTTCACACCTGGGCTGCAGGGTCATGATCTCTAGGCTCAACCTACAAACCAGGTAAAAAACAGTTTGGAGAAATAAGAGCCAGTAAGACGTCTGCAGATGTTACAATGTCACTCACTGGTTACAGACGTGTTCTTTAATCGCTCTACATATTTACCTTCCTGGGCATTGAATAAATAATGTGTTTTTGTTTAAAGGCACACTATGCAGTTTACTTGTTTTGGCACCCCCTAGTGTCCGTTTTAAATCACGGTTCGTAAAAACGTTAGCACCATTGTTTATGCTCAGAAACGCCTGAAGGCCAAATCATCCTCCACGAGAAGAAAGAACTTTGTCCTCGCTGGGGGTCTGCGAGAACAAAATGACGTCATTTTGATCTCTTAGACCCAGTTCGGCAGCGCTAACGACTTGTTCTTGTGCACATCAGCTGAGCAGAACCTTTTTCTGCAGGACGTCTGAGAACAACTGCTGTGATTGGTCAGAAAGGGAGAATGAGTGTGGTTAGTGCGGGTAGCGGTTGACGATGTAACTTTTTCTCTGGCACCTGCTGGGCTGCTTTGCGCGACAGATCTGTTCTCGGACCAGTGCGGGCCACGAGGGTTTGTGCCGGTCGATCCAGACCTGAATGACTGTTTATTCTGCACACACACAAACCTGATACCCACACCTGTATGACACATTGCTGAAGGAGTTCGGCAGCGGAGTTCTCAGAAAGTATGAATGATTCCTACCTAAACAAAATTTTTTCTCGTTCTCGAAGCCTACCCAGTGAGAACAAAGTTCTTGCGTCTCATAGAGGATGAATTGGCCATAAATCTACCTGTTGATCAGTCTCAGACTTCACTGCTTTCTACTGGAGCGGTTCATCACTCATTCAAAGAAATCAGCTGTGTTCAAGCAGGGAGAGATGGGGAAAAAATCAGGAATCATGAGCTAAAAACACTCCGGAGCTAGCATAACAGCTAGCCACATTGGGTTAGCCTAAACCCAGACTCCGAAGTTACAAACGTGGTACTCTGGATCCAAGCAGCAGATGGGGCTGAGTGACTTTTATTTAACCTGTAAAGGATCAGATTAGCACAGACTGGATCAAGGACAAGATTTAAAATAGGAAAAAGTTACATAGTGTGCCTTTAAATGAACAAACCCTTCATAATAACCACGAACACACAGGGACAACATACAGTTATCTAATTATCAATCGTTTAAGAATATGTTTTTTCAGGCTAAATCCAGATGAACATCAACAACTTTAAGGTTTCATCACATTTCATAACAGGAGCTGCAGCTCTGAGTCATGAGAATTACTGGTAAGATCAAACAGAAATACCTTCTACAATTAGATGGGTATTCACTAAACTAGAGGCTAATAGCTTTCTAATAATTAAATCCCAAAATATTTTATCATCACGTTGTTGAAGAAAATATTATATTTGGTTAGAAGTGAAGCAATGACAGTAAACAGACCAGAGCACAGGTCTCAGATCAGTCTGAGAACTGCTCTAAACAGGTCCAGGTCTGACAGCCAGGTGGTTCAGGTTATTCATCAGCTTAGTGCAACCATAGTGAGAATCATCCATTCCTGTTTATAATGCTGTGTAACTCAACTACAGTACAAATAAAGAAATACAACTTTTTTCTTTTTTTTTTTTTAACCCCGTGTCCTGTCCGGCTGTGGAGCAAACAGAATAATGTCTGAGTGCCAAAAACAAGCCCAACAGTGTTGCTGTTTCAGGTGAGAGGTTACAGCCACTGCTATAAAACTCCTCCTGATTTTTGTTTAAATATAACCCCCAAAATCTTTATTAGAATGTTTTTATGGTTGATTGGACACGGAGCCTGAAAGTGAAGGGAAGGGTACAGAAAGAGGGATGGGGGAGAAAGTAAACAGAAAAAGAAGAGAACAAGAGACGTGAAGAGTCCACTTCTAGACCTGTAAATAAAGCACAAACAAACAAAACAGGGAGAAAAGATACAACAGCAACAAACAGCATATGAATACACAACAGTTGTGATATTCTTCAAATGTATACGTATACACCAGTTCAAGAGAGTTCAGTGCCAACCACAGCCCCAGTCAATGTGTCTGAAAACACCTGAGTCCGTCTTTATGTGAGCACCTTGTGATCACCTGTGTGTATATATGCGCGCTTGTTTATGTAAGGTTTCTCTATTGAAACATTCAATAATAAGTTCGAGGAGCCACAGACCCGTCCCCAAGGCCCACGGAGGACGCGGAGGAGGTCCAGGCCCCAGACGTCCAGAGGCCACCCAGGGCACGGACACCCCAGGGAGATCGCCATCAGGGCAGTCGCTAAACTCTCCCCCAGAGGGCGCAGAGGCTCACCCCACGTGGGCCCCCCGGCAGTCGCCGCGCTAGAGCCCCTGGGGGGTCGCGGCTAGGAGCTCACAGGCACCGCCTGCAGCCGGCCATCCAGGGTAGATCTAGCCGGAACCAGAGACCCGAGACCCAGGAGCGAACCGGCCCCAGCAGAGGCCCGACCACCCCCGGGGGCCCAGATCCCACCAGGCCGCCACAGGAAGAAGAGCAGGCAGATGCCCCCAGCACCCAGACCCAGACCCCGAGACACCCCAGCACGCCACTGGAGAAAGGCACCACCAATGCCGAGGCGCAGCCAGGGAGGATAGTCTCTGCCGAGGAGGGTCTAGCATGTCACAGAGAGAGAGGGGGGGGGGGACGAAACCTGACAGAAAAACAGTCACACACAGACACAATCACTCTCCCTCCCTCATGCGTGCACACACACATTCCTGCAAACATACCAAGACACACAATAGACGCTGTACAGCCACTCTCGCTCCCCATGCACTCTCTATGTTCAGGACCAGGGACCAGCGCCCTAAGGGTGAAGAAATCAACCTATAATCGTCCGTTATAGCTAACAATATATGCTGTTTACAGACCCTAATGCCTGGTTTGGTTTGCATATAAAAACATGTGTAGTGCAATATGAAACCAGTTCTGATGGAACCGCTTCCCTCCTCGCTCAGATTCACTCACATAATGGAATAATGGGACTAAACCCTCTGAGGAAGCTCACCACAACAGAAGCTCATTTCAGCTGCGGTGAATTTAAAAATGTTTGTTCTAATCACGAGTGCATTCCAGCTTCAACTATTCTGTTACCTTTGGGCATTGGTTATGAGCCACCAAGCCCACGACCAGCCTCCCACGATGTACGTCTTATTGTCAGCGCCACAACATCCACCTGAGTGGAAAGAACCAAAGCTCTAAACATCATCATTATCATCACATTACAAAATCTATTTATAAACTCCAACAAACTGCTCTTATTCAAAACTATATCAGAGTATTTTGAATGTGCATTTACATTTTTAAAGCAGTTTGTTTAAAAAAAAGTCATAGCAAAAAAAACAACATATGTCAAATTCTATTGCAAACACTGAAAAACTTGGTCATTTTTGTCCTGAATTAACAGAAATTCCCAAAAACATGTTCAGATAATTCAGTCCACAGACGTTAAAGACATTTGTGTTGTCAGTCGGCAGCTCATATGAATATGAAGCCATCACCTTTACAGTAGTTGGAACATTTTAGGTCTACGTGCTGCACACACACACACACACATTCACAAAAAATATACCATGTTTGAAAAGGAAGTACTTTTCCCCTTTTCAAAAATCCACCGAAACGGTTTTCCTCCTGTTCAGTAATCTTAGAACGAACGTCATAGACATCTTTGTCCATATGTTGGAATACATGCAAACTGTACACACACACACACACACATATATATATATATATATATATATATATATATATATATATATATATATATACACCTGTATATATGCACAATGAATAAACACACACACACGTATATACACACACACATATATATATATATATATATATATATATATATATATGTGTGTGTGTGTGTGTATACTGAATCAACACACACGTGTGTATATATAAAAAGGTGTGTGTGTATATATAAAAAGGTGTGTGTGTATGTATATATATATATATATATATATATATATATATATATATATATATATATATATATATATATATATGCACACTGAATCAACATTTACACTAGCATATAAATGTGAATAATATGAACATATAAACACATAAACAGCATATGCATATCACAGCACCATTGGTATATCAGTCAGTTTTTTAAAGGAAAAAATCCGATAAACTAAAGGTTTCTCATAAACAAACTCTAACAGAAATACCACTAACAGCAAATCTGACAAACGCTGAAGTAAAATGTAAGATGATGATGATTTCATTCCAGCAACTGAATGGGGCTGAGAGCTTTACGGTCACGTGACTAACAGCCGCTGCCTGGATTGCTAACGTTAGCAGTCCCATTAGCTAAAAAACAGCTTTAAACGAGGTTAGCTTTAGGCCACTAAACAGACATATTACAGTCTAAAAAACAACGACGATAACGTGTCTTGGTTCGTCGGTTTGCACCTGTCCTCTAGAATAAACAAACACCTGTATCATCCATCTTTCCTGTACCGTGACAGCTAGGCTGTTTCCGTTAGCACAAGAAGAAGGAGGAAAACCTACCGGAGACCACCAACGCTTCGTTTGGTCCAACCGTTAGGCAGCTTCCCATGTTGACCGAAGAGGAATGAGGTCCTTTACTGAAGCGATAATTAGCTTGTTTGCTATAATTAATCCAAGCGTGAGTGACGAGATTGAGGAGTCTTCACGCCCAGCACGACACCAACAACAACAACACCGCCCCACCCCGACGTGACGCTCGGTGACGGCGGCGAAATAAAATTAAATAAAAAACATTTTTTCATTTACAAAATATGAACGGAAATAGAACGGGTTGTTAAAAGTGGGTGAAATCCGTTAGAGCGTTGTTTCTCTGGGCAGCAGTAGCGGTTCTCCTCAGTTAAGGGTCCGCATCATTCTTTATCAGCGCATGCGCCGTATCTAACGCTATGTACTCTCCATCTACTCAGTGTGCGGCTGTGGGCGCCGTTGTGTAAATGGTGTAGACCTTGTGTAGGAATCGTCACCGGGTCCTCATTAGGATTATAACATTAAGGAAAAAAAGGCAAAACGTTCCAAGTCCTTGGAATATATGTATGTAAATGTATATAATAATATATAATGTATATAATAATATGTAATGTATATAATAATATGCCACTAGTTTTACTAAAATGTGTGTATATTTTTATAAAAGCATGGATCTGCTGTACAGATTTGTAAAAATTCGTATATTTTTCGATAATTATCCTAACTGTCCATAAAGAGTCACATATTTTGTTAATTTCATTATAATTTTATTAAACGAACAATTAGTCATATATTTAAAATGTATAAAATAAATCTCTGTCTTGACAACAGAAATGGCACTTTCTCTTTTTGACCACTGGAGGGCAGTAAAACACTAAAATACATTCCTGCCTGGGACAGGTTTGTCTTTTTCTTTAAATATTTTTATTAAAGGGTGAAATTACTGCCATGTCTCCTGGGAAATACAAACTGATCGATGTTATGAATGATTTAAAAACACTTTGCAGAATGTTGAATAATATCATACTTCATCAGTGTTTTTTAAAGTCGTTTTCCCACATTTGAGCACCATGTTTTAGAGATAAAGGCACATGTTGGGTTGATGACATGTGAAAAATATTTTATTCATCTTCACCTTTATAATAAAGAAAAGGGCAAACTAAACACAAACAGAAATAATTTTGCCTCTACTGGTCAGATTGGATGTTTGGTAGACTCAACTCAAACTTTATTTATAGAGCACATCTCACACAACAGAATCTGACCAAGTGAGAAGGCGGGCTGCAGCGTTTTGCACCAGCTGCAGTCAGACGATGGATTAATGACTGATCAATATAAAGTACAGAGAGTTACAGTAATCCAGACGTGAGGATACGAGGGCGTGACTCACTCTCTCCAGATCTTTGGTAGGGAGATAACCTTTGACCTTTGCAATCAGCTGGTAAAAACTTGACTTTAAGACAGAGGCTACTTGTTTGTTGAATTTAAAAGCACTGTCAAAAGTCACACCCAGGTAGAAACATCATCTGTTTATTGTTGTTTTCCTTATAACACATCAATTCAGCTGCTGTTAAATGTGAAAACGTCTACCTGAGACTGAAGGGTCGAGTGTCTGACCAGGTTGTCAGCAGCAGGAGCACCACAGTCCCATGTTGGAGCAGCATCAGACCAGAGATCAGCTGGTAGTGAAGGCGGGGTCTGTTCTGGGGACTCTAAAGCCTCTAGAGCTGATTGGACAAAGGAGGACGCTTCATAAAATGAAGAACATGACAACCCAGAGCATCCTCAACAACAGAGAGTCTTCAGTAAGACGTTCTTCAGATCTGCTGCAACACGGAAGATCCTTCCCGTCAGGTGGAACCATCTGTAATGATTCTCTGAGAAACCTTAAATGAGTTACTGAAAGATCTATGTTCCCTCTGGGATTAATTGAGTTGATTGGTTGATTGATCTGAAGTGTATTAGTACTACGCACAATAAACAGTGACTCAGTGGAAGCAGGTCACTTTTTAAACAGCAGGAATTCATATTTTATACAGTGAAATAAACTCTTTTAAACTAATTTCCTTTTACTAAAACAGCAGCTTTAAAAATGTAATTACAACAAAATAAGAGCTGCCTGTCTGACATTGTACAGGATGAATAGTCTGAACTGAGCTCAACTTAAAATAAAAACACCACAAATAATAATAATAACATAAATAAGTTAATTGATATTTTTGGTTTCTGTTCTTTTTGTTGTTGCTTAAATTCAGAATTTCAGATCATGTTTGATCAGTGGCTTTTTTCTAAATCCGAGTCCAGGTTGTAGATGTTCTGTTTTTTAAGGATTTATGTGTCAGTTTGTTTTCCTGCATGATGATTTCTTTTTTTTTTTGGGGTCATGTTTGTTTTATTATGTAACTTATTTATTCAACTGGCAAGTCGACCAATTGTTTTCTTCCCTATCTATTTAAAACCAAACGTAACCAAAAACAATATAAAAATCTTTAAAATGTGGAGATGTTTGAATGTAAAGTTAAACATTATTATCATAATATTAATATCATCAATAATAGTTTACATTATATTATAACCCTTATTGCCACAAATGAGCAAATGGATGCAAATAAAGAACATTTTTCATTGCACTGATGGAGAAGTTGAAGGGTTAAATAACATTTATTAAAAAATGATGAAAAAGTAAAATTAGAGGATTTAAAATTTCTCAAAAGTTCACAAAAACAGGTCCTCATCAGTTTCCTCTTAATTATGATAAATTGGGTGTTCATAAAATAAAGACATTTGTGTATTTTTTGTTCACACTCATCAACTAAATCCTTGACCTTCCTGCTGTTTTCTAGCAGCAGGCCTGTGTTTTCAGTGTGTCTGATTACAGCCTCCTCTGTTGTGGACTGGACCACATCACCCCCCACCGACTCTGTCTCTCTGCAGCAGGGATCAGTGGCAGTGAGGGAGCAGCTCGTCTCTGATTCTACCTGAGAGACGGGAGGAGGAGGAGGGAGGAGGGAGGAGGTGGAGGAGGGAGTCACTCACTCCTCCGTAGCTTCACCTGAAAGAAGGAGAGGGAAATATCAGGATGAAGTTTTCTCTGAGAAATTTGCAGCAGCTGAAGCAAGAAGAGGAAAGGGGTCTTCACTGACAAGAGGAAGGAAAGAAAAAAGAAAACAAAGACACAGGAGATTAAAAAAGACACCTGGAAAGAATAAAAGAGAAGAAAAATCAGGATAAACTCTGGAGCAACAAACTGCAGCAGGTGAAAGAAAAGAAGAGGAGGAGAATTCCCATCGAGGAAAGAAGAGGTGATGTTAATGAATGGTGTGTGTGTGTGTGTGTGTGTGTGTGTGTGTGTGTGTGTGTGTGTGTGTGTGTGTGTGTGTGTGTGTGTGTGTGTGTGTGTGTGTGTTTAGCTAATATTTTTTTAACAGTTAGGAATGATTTGCTGCTTTTAGAAGTTCTTCAATCAGGAGACAGAAATCAGAAACAGTAAATTCAACATTTAATCCAACACCCTGTGGGCAGGATTTCTGCCTTGATTGGCTCAAAAAACACATTTTATAAATGCTTTGAATCTTAATCATCACTGCAGGGTTAACGGAGTAAAGTAGCAAAATATCTGAAGAATGACTGGATGGATTTAAATAGAAAGTGATCAAATGAAGATCCGTAAACGATGAAGATTTGGAGTCAAAGCCATTCAAGATGGCCGACACAGTTATTAAACTTGGTTAGCACAAACATGTCTCTAACTCAGGTCATTTAACAGAGACTGGGGAGCTGAGAGTCTCTTCATAATGATCAGGATCCTAGTTAGACTCTGACATGAAACCGTTGAGATTTAATGACTAAATCGTTCTGATTTAAATGTCAGTAAAGAAAATCTGAAACAGACATTAAATCTTTTAGTTTAATAGTAAAAAAAACATCTTTTTAAATCAAATTGTATTGTTAAAATAATTATTTAGTTTTAACTATGATATTTTTCTAACCCTGATTACTGTTAACTGAACTATAAAGTAATGAAAAGGATTCAAATGTCGCCTCCTGGTTTCTCCTGTGGAAATATGAAGCAGTTTCACAGAAACCCTGATAAACGGGGTCTGTTTGTGTGTAACCGGTCACATGATTCATTTTTAATGTCGTTGAGTTCTGAGACGAGAGTGGCTCAGGAAGTACACTGTAAAAAAAATCTGGGTCCAATTTTAAAAATCGCTTCAATTCAAAAAAGTAGTTGAATTCAGTTAATTCATCAAGCTTGTTTTAAATAATTAACTTGGATCAACTTAATTCATTTTTTAAAGTTGGGCCAACAAGTTCTTCTTAGAGTGTAGAGCGGGTTGTCCGGTAATCGGCGGGTTGCCGGTTCAATCCAGGTCACTTTGCCGTTGGGGAAGACACTTCGCCCACTGCCAGTGTGACTGTAGGTGGTGGTCAGGGGGGCCGATGATGCAAAATGGCCGCCTCGCTTCTGTCAGACTGCTCCAGGGCAGCGGTGGCTACTGATGTAGTGTACCACCATCAGCGTGTGTGTGTGTGTGTGTGTGTGTGTGTGTGTGTGTGTGTGTGTGTGTGTGTTGAATAATGGAATCTGTTAAGAGCTTTGCGTATCCTCGGATAAAACAATCTAATCATTATAGAATCGTGGTGGGAGTTCATTTATGGGACATCCTGTTAAAGTGAACTCTGTGAGGTCAGATGGTTCCACGGGCCATCACTTTAAACTGGGCTTGTGTTTAAAATGGGAAAATCAAGTTTATTTTTTATGATTTGATTTCCTATATATTTTATTGTATTTTTATTTACAAATTTGCAAGTTGAGGTAAAACAACTAAACAACTCCTCCGTGAACCGTCACCTTATCGTGGTGGAGGAGTTTGAGTGCCCTAATGATCCTAGGAGCTATGTTGTCTGGGGCACTTGTGCCCCTGGTAGGGTCACCCATGACAAATTGGTCCTAGGTGAGGGGTGAGACAAAGTGCGGTTCAAAAGACTCTTCATGCAAGTACAATCATCGAGCCAGTGTACCCGGCCCGGAGGGTTACCGGGGTCCCACCCTGGAGCCAGGCCTGGGGTTGGGGCCCGTGAGCGAGCGCCTGGTGGCCGGGCTTTCGCCCATGGGGCCCGGCCGGGCTCAGCCCGAACTGGATACATGGGCTCATCCACCTGTGGGCCCACCACCTGCAGGAGGAACATGAAGGGTCTGGTGCAATGTGGATCGGATGGCAGACCAAGGCGGGAGCTTTGGCGGTCCGATCCCCGGACACAAAAACTGGCTATCGGGACATGGAACGTCACCTCTCTGGCGGGGAAGGAGCTGGAGCTTGTGGAAGAGGCTGAGCGATACCGGCTAGATATAGTCGGGCTCACCTCGACACATAGCGTTGACTCTGGAACCCAAGTCCTTGAGAGGGGTTGGACTCTCTTCTATGCTGGAGTTGCTCCGGGTGAGAGGCGGAGGGCTGGGGTGGGCTTTCTGATAGCCCCAAGACTCTCTGCCTGTATGTTGGGGTTTTCTCCGGGGGACGAAAGGGCAGCTTCCCTACGCCTTCGGGTTGGGGAACGGGTCCTGACTGTTGTTTGTGCTTATGCACCAAATAGCAGCTCAGAGTACCCACCCTTTTTGGAGTCCCTGGGACGAGTGCTGGATAGCGCTCCTACTGGGGACTCCATAGTCCTGCTGGGAGACTTCAATGCTCACGTGGGCAATGACAGCGTGACCTGGAGGGGCGTGATTGGGAGGAACGGCCCGCCCAATCTGAACTCGAGTGGTGTTCTGTTATTGGACTTCTGTGCAAGTCGCAGTTTGGCCATAACGAACACCATGTTCGAACATAAGGATGCCCACCGGTACACCTGGTACCAGGGCAGCCTAGGTTACAGGTCGATGATTGACTTTATAGTTATATCATCTGACCTGAGACCGTATGTTTTGGACACTCGAGTGAAGAGAGGAGCGGAGCTGTCAACTGATCACCACCTGGTGGTGAGTTGAATCAGATGGCAGGGGAAGATGCTATGCAGACCTGGTAGGCCCAAACGTATAGTGAGGGTCTGCTGGGAACGCCTGACAGAAGAGCCTGTCAAGATGGTCTTCAACTCCCACCTCCGGCAGAGCTTCGACCACGTCCCGAGAGCAGTGGGGGACATTGAGTCCGAATGGGCCTTGTTCCGTTCTGCGATTGTTGAGGCGGCTGTTGCTAGCTGTGGTTGCAAGGTAGCCGGTGCCAATCGTGGCGGTAACCCCGTACCCGCTGGTGGACACCAGAGGTTAGGGGAGCCGTCAGGCTGAAGAAGGAGGCCTACAGGGCGTGGCTGGTCTGTGGGTCTCCAGAGGCAGCTGATGGGTATCAGAGGGCCAAGCGGGGTGCAGCAGTGGCAGTTTCCGAGGCAAAATCTCGGGCGTGGGAGGAGTTTGGTGAGACCATGGAGAAAGACTATCGGTCGGCTCCAAAAAGGTTCTGGCAAACCATCCGGCGCCTCAGGGGAGGAAGGCGGCAACTCGCTCACACTGTTTACAGTGGGGACGGGGAGCTGCTGACATCAACTGGGGCTATAGTCGGGCGGTGGAAGGAATACTTTGAGGAGCTCCTCAATCCCACCGACACGCATTCCTATGAGGAACCAGAGCTGGGAGACCTGGGGATGGACTGTCCAATCTCTGGGGCAGAAGTTGCTGAGGTAGTCAAAAAACTACGCAGTGGCGGAGCCCCGGGGGTGGATGAGATCCGACCTGGGTATCTGAAAGCGATGGATGTTGTAGGACTGTCGTGGTTGACACGTCTCTGCAACATTGCGTGGACATCGGGGGCAGTTCCTGTGGAGTGGCAAACCGGGGTGGTGGTTCCCATTTTTAAGAAGGGGGACCAGAGGGTGTGTTCCAACTATAGGGGGATCACACTCCTCAGCCTCCCTGGGAAGGTCTACTCCAGGGTACTGGAGAGGAGGGTCCGGTCGATAGTTGAACCTCAGATAGAAGAGGAGCAATGTGGTTTTCGTCCTGGTCGTGGAACTGTGGACCAGCTCTTTACCCTCGCTAGGGTGATGGAGGGGTCATGGGAGTTTGCCCAACCAATCCACATGTGTTTTGTGGATTTGGAGAAGGCTTATGACCGTGTCCCCAGGGGCACCCTGTGGGGGGCACTCCAGGAGTACAGGGTGGATGGTCTTTTGTTAAGGGCCATTCAGTCCCTGTACCAGAGGAGTGTGAGTCTGGTCCGCATAGCCGGCAGTAAGTCGGACCTGTTCCCAGTGAGGGTTGGACTCCTCCAGGGCTGCCCTTTGTCACCGGTCCTGTTCATAACCTTTATGGACAGGATTTCTAGGCGCAGCCGTGGTGTGGAGGGTGTCGAGTTTGGTGACAGGAGAATCTCGTCTCTGCTTTTTGCAGATGATGTGGTCCTCCTAGCTTCATCAGGCTCTGACCTACAGCTCTTGCTGGGGAGGTTCGCAGCCGAGTGTGAAGCAGCTGGGATGAGGATCAGCACCTCCAAGTCTGAGGCCATGGTTCTCGGTCGGAAAAGGGTGGCTTGCCAACTCCAGGTTGGGAGAGAGATCCTGCCTCAAGTGGAGGAGTTCAAGTATCTCGGGGTCTTGTTCACGAGTGAGGGAAGGAGGGAGCGGGAGATCGACAGGCGGATTGGGGCAGCGTCTGCAGTGATGCGGACGCTGAACCGGTCTGTTGTGGTGAAGAAAGAGCTGAGCCGGAAAGCAAGGCTCTCGATTTACCGGTCGATCTACCTCCCAATCCTCACCTATGGTCATGAGCTTTGGGTAATGACCGAAAGAACGAGATCGCGGATACAAGCGGCCGAAATGAGTTTTCTCCGCAGGGTGGCCGGGCTCAGCCTTAGGGATAGGGTGAGGAGCTCGGACATTCGGGAGAGACTCGGAGTAGAACCGCTGCTCCTCCATGTTGAAAGGAGCCAGCTGAGGTGGTTCGGGCATCTTGTTAGGATGCCCCTGGACGCCTCCCCAGGGAGGTGTTTCAGGCATGTCCTGCCGGCAGGAGGCCCCCGGGTCGACCCAGGACACGCTGGAGAAAATATATCTCTGGTTTGGCCCTGGAGCGCCTTGGGATCCTGCCGGAGGAGCTGGTGGAAGTGGCTGGGGAGAAGACTGTCTGGAGCTCCCTAATTGGGATGCTGCCCCCGCGACCCGGACCCGGATAAGCGGAAGAAGACGAGACGAGACGAGACGAGGTAAAACAAATTAATCAAACTTAAAACATCAATTTTGATTCAGCTGGTCACTACATCTCCCACAATGCAACTTGTTTTTTTTTTTTTTTTTT
>SSNR01000105.1:419627-442425 GCA_006937965.1 Callopanchax toddi | reverse complement strand
CCCCCCCCCCCCCCCCCCCCCGAGGTAAAATCTCTATAATTTATCTGATTATAAATTAAAATGTGAACGTGGCTTTCAGGGAGCTGCAAGTAAATACCAGGTGTAAATTATTTACCTGAAGAGGGATAATGTGAGCGCAGACACTCATCCACTGCAGGCGGATTTGAAATGACCTCACAGCTAAAGGCTGCAGCGTGCCTCGGCCATGATGATCCAACCGGCCGTCTCTGGCGGTAACCACGGTCTGAGGGTTTTTCCTGGAAGCCGTCTAGTGTGTCTGAGATTGTTTTACTGCTGTTAGTGATGGGCTGCGTGTAGTGGGGTTGTTTGAAGACGGTACGATGGTCAGAATGTGGTCAGAGTGGTCTCATCTGGGAGAAATTCTCCTTCAAAAGCAAAACTTTCCCATCTCATCCAAATCAAATCAACCTTGAAAAGTTTCAGCTCTGTGTTTTATAATAACATCACAGAAGATTAAAATGCAGAAACAAAACGAAACCAGCGCCCCCCAGTGGCTGGCTGCAGTCCAGGTTCTAGGCCCCGCCCCCTCCATGTAAACAAATTCTCTGACCAAAAACCTAAAATACACCTCAGGTGTTTCCAGGAGTTATAGATGTATGTTCTTCTCCTTTTCCATTCCCAAACGTTACTGGTATTTTTAGGATTGACCTGATAATGAGTCGTAGCAGCACAGTGCATTCAGCTGACTCAGCAGGTATTACTGTAATACAGACAGAGGTTTTAAAAACACAACGGTCCCACACACACACGAAAAGCTTCGACCTTTAGTTGTTCTAGCTGTTAGTCCATGTTCCTGTCTCTGCTGGACATCAACACCAGCTCCCTCAGACCTGGACAGGATCAAGAGTCAAAAGAAAATGAAACTCTTCTTAGTTTTTCACCAATTCGCTTCAAAGAAACTCATTTTTTAAGTGTTTTAGTTTCTGTGTTTCCATGAGTTCAGACCTCAATTTGAATCCACCTTCACATAATTTCTGTTAAACACACCTGACCTGTCTAATAAAAACTAAGAAACAAAAACAAAGAGAGACAGGTGTATAAATGAGGAAAGGAAATGTGGAACAGAAGCAGAAACGAGGAGACAGAGACTCAGTGATCAATAATTCATCAGCGTGGTTTCTGATAGTTTGCTGCTCCCGTGTCCTAACTCTATCACAGGCTGTGTGTGTGTGTGTGTGTGTGTGTGTGTGTGTGTGTGTGTGTGTGTGTGTGTGTAACAGGTGCTTGGTGGTGTAATGTTCAGGTTGCTCAGTTTGCCAGACAGAGTATTAACTTAATTAAACAGACGTATGTAACACAAACTCCTACAACTCTTCATTCCTCACACACACACGCACGCACGCACGCACGCACGCACGCACGCACGCACGCACGCACGCACGCACGCACGCACGCACGCACGCACGCACGCACACACACACACACACACACACACACACCAGCGTTCCTCTCCAGACAGGATGAGCTGAAAGGTAAAACACAGAAAACAGAATCATTACGTAACTCATGAACAGCAAAAACCACAGATTTAGAGGCTTCATGTAAAGGTGTCAGTCATTTCTCTGCCAAATGTGTAAAAAAAATGAAGCAGACAGAAAATTGTCACAGAAAATGCAAACCCTCTGCATGGCTGCAGGAGGGGACTGACCTTCTCTTCCCGTCTCACTGGACCACAGAGCTCATGACTTCATATTTTACCCAGTTTGTGGTCACTGTAATCAGTCAACTGGTTCAAATCCAACGTCAGTCAGACTCTGCTGAAACAGGATGTCTGATAATCACCTCTGAGAGCTGAATCATCAGACACGTTTGGACTCAGTCAGACCTGAGGACCTGAGCTTTGTTTTGACCAAATGTCCCATGAAGCAAAATGTTTTTCTCGCTTAAGAAAAATCTCAAAATGACGTAAAACAAGAACCGGAGATGGTTCAACATGTTTTTACTTCTTCTAGTTTACACTGATGTAACGCAGTTTTTACTTGTTTTAACCAAAAACCTGTGATCGTCTTCAGAAGGTCCAAAACGCTGCAGCTAGACTTTTAACAGGATCTAATAGGACACACACAACTCCTGTTTTATTGTTCTGCACCAGTTTCCTGTGAAATTAAATTAAAACTTTCATTTTAAGATGTTGGTTTTCATTTTCAGGGCTCTGCTACTGAGCCCCAAAGGAGGACGTAGATTAAAAAAAAGTTCTTGAAAGGTCCCATAATCTGCTAAATCCACTTCCTAAAGCTCTTCTAACAGTCATATCAGTCCCAGAGACCCAAAAGTGTTCAAATATTTTCACCGTTTTCACTTCTTGATTCTCATTTCTGGGAAATGTGTTTTGAGCTAATGCTAAAATGGGTTCTTTCCCCTGCTGACGTCAAAAAGGGAAAAGACCACTCCTCTCTGGAGGACAGAGCCAATCAGAGCGCCTTTGTCTACCTGAGCCCGCCCTTTAAAAACCACGGGAGCGCAAAGCACGACACATTGATCAACGAACACAAAAGTCTTTTTTACTCCCTTCATCTGAGACCCTGAAGACCCACTGACATCCCATGGAGAAGAGAGATGGGCGGGGCTTATAGAAGCTTGGCTCCCCAACTGCCCCGCCCATTTGAAAGTAACGTTTAGCTTCAAGTTGGATGAGAGGTGGAAGAACAACAGCTGACCTTAAAGTAAGGGTCAGTTTGACCAACGCAGAGCTCTGACCTGTTATTTACGTAGATGTAGAGTGGATAGGTGCTGAATATGGGACCTTAAAAGTAGTTTCTCATGCACACCAGTTAGCATCTGGTGTTAGCATCTAACTGGTGCTCAAAACTTTCCTCTTCAGCTCGAGTTCTCGGATCAAACAACCAGAATGTATTACTACTGCCTCTGATTTGGTTTAAAACCAGAGGGAACCGGGCCGTCCTCGCCTTGTATTGACAGTTATGGACCTTTTAAATAAAAAAGGTGAAAACACTTTTATCCTGAAGCACATTTAGTTAATTTTGTTTATGCATTTTATTGTTTTGTTGTGTATTTTATTTTGAAGCACTCTATGGTTTTTATTGTGAAAGGTGTTATGTTAATTAACCTCATTTATTATTTATGAAGAAAAACATCTAAGAAAGATCCAGAATTAAAATATCTGACATATTTTACTTTATGTTTTAAAATCTGTCCTTTCAGACGCCAAAAATTAGAATTATTGTCTAAATTCTGACTAAAATTGACTTGAAATATAATAATTTTTAATTAGGTATAATTCTAGTCAAACTAAGTCTAAACCTGTTAAAAGTCCAACTCATTGAACTCTATAAATGCGTTTCTTATAGTAACTTTTTGTGTCTGACTTCTGTGAAGTGATCTGATCTGAATCACCTGCAGCGTTTGTATTCCAGCGAGGACCTGTAGTGGAGTAACTCAACACCAGACGACACACCTGAGGAGGAAGTGACATCTCGTTGCCATGGGCAACAGAGGAGGTTGTTGTGGAGAGGGGGGGGGGGGTCAGCAAAGAGTGAGTGTGTTTGAAACGGAGGGAGAAGAAGAGCAAGAAAATGGTCCAAAATGTTTCTGCTGTGGAAACTCTGAAGACATCTGAAACCTAAACTGTGAAGCTGGATTTTATTACGTTTTTAGAGGTTTCCTGATATTTTTAGAGAGAACAAGTAGTTTTTGAAGGTCAAATACCAGGATTTTTAAATTTCGTGATCTTTAACGTTTCAACCACTGGAGCTGTTTGAGTTTTCCTGACATCTACATCTGATGGTAGACTCCACATTTCTCTCTATGTGAGGAAGAAACAATAATCTGAAGTTCTGCAAACATCCGAGCAGCTCTGGAGTCACATCTGGATATTTATCCTGTTCTGTCTGGGGTCAAAGGCCATTATCGGATCTCGATTTTGTGCATTTTTCTGAGTTTGCATTCCGCATGTGAAGATGTACAAACGTCGGGATTATGTGGAACTCTATGAGAAGGATCAGGCTAAATGGGCACTGATACGAAATGTCAATACCGTGGTGAAACAGAGCACACTGCTGCCGGTACGCAGGATCATTTCTTGAAAAACTGGTGTAAATGAGACAAAACATGATGTAACATAAAGACTTTCTTAATGTGTGAACTGAAGCTGGGTAAACAAAATATTTAAATTTGAATATTTGAAATTTTTTAATTCTCATGAGTTATAATTTTATAGATTATTGTGGGATTTGTATCAGATAATATAAACCCCAAAATAGTTTGAAAATGTTATTTCAATCAATCATTTACTCCATTTTAATAATTATCAATAATTGTTGCATTTTCTATTATTGGAAAAGGCTGATTGAAAAAAAAAAAAAAAAAAAAAAAAGGAAAAGGCTGATTGGTCACCAACCAACACGCATTGCTGGAGGAATGGAATGCGGCCCTCTGAATAAATCCCTGTCCTCTCAGGTCAAAATGTTTGCTGTAAAACTGACCAACAAGAAATTCTGACAGGAAGTGCTACACACTGACCAGGAAGTGTTACATGCTGAACAGGAAGTGTTACACGCTGAACAGGAAGTGTTACACTCTGAACAGGAAGTGTTACACGCTGAACAGGAAGTGTTACACTCTGAACAGGAAGTGTTACACTCTGAACAGGAAGTGTTACACGCTGAACAGGAAGTGTTAGACCCTGAACAGGAAGTGTTAGACCCTGAACAGGAAGTGTTACACTCTGAACAGGAAGTGTTAGACCCTGAACAGGAAGTGTTACACGCTGAACAGGAAGTGTTACACACTGAACAGGAAGTGTTACACGCTGAACAGGAAGTGTTAGACCCTGAACAGGAAGTGTTACACTCTGAACAGGAAGTGTTAGACCCTGAACAGGAAGTGTTACACGCTGAACAGGAAGTGTTACACACTGAACAGGAAGTGTTAGACCCTGAACAGGAAGTGTTACACGCTGAACAGGACGTGCTACACACTGAACAGGAAGTGTTACACGCTGAACAGGAAGTGTTAGACCCTGAACAGGAAGTGTTACATGCTGAACAGGAAGTGTTAGTCCCTGAACAGGAAGTGTTAGACCCTGAACAGGAAGTGTTACACGCTGAACAGGACGTGCTACACACTGAACAGGAAGTGTTACACGCTGAACAGGAAGTGTTAGACCCTGAACAGGAAGTGTTACACTCTGAACAGGAAGTGTTACACGCTGAACAGGAAGTGTTACACGCTGAACAGGAAGTATTACGCGCTGAACAGGAAGTGTTACACTCTGAACAGGAAGTGTTACGCGCTGAACAGGAAGTGTTACACGCTGAACAGGAAGTGTTACACACTGAACAGGAAGTGTTACACGCTGAACAGGAAGTGTTACACGCTGAACAGGAAGTGTTAGACCCTAAACAGGAAGTGCTACAGATAGCTAGCTCCTCTGCGTCAAATAACCCTAGAATTTAAGTGAATGTCTGGGTTTTAAAGGTTTATAAAACTGTATTTTCCCAATTGGTTTTACGATGTCAACAGTCCACCTAATTGTGACTAGTCATTAGCCTGTCAATCCACTCAGAACTAATCTCTATTTCTGATAGCTGAGGTTGTTTAAAGAGCTATTTACACAGGTACGGTGTTAATTCTTACACTAAATCCTACTACAGTAGTTGTCTGGCTGGCTGTGAGTGAATGTGATGGATAATGTGAAATGTTTTTATTCAATCAGACTAACAAAATGCTGGAATTCTGTTGATTTATTGTGTAACTAGTCATCCAAGTTCTGGTTAGGGTTTAGATAGATGAGTGAGTGCATGCTGTGTGCACGTAGCTGTGTGCATGTAGCTGTGTGCACGTAGCTATGTGCACGTACTGGTGCTTTTAAGCTTTTAGATTCATCTGCTTCAGTTCAGAGGGCAGCAAAGGGTAGTCTTTGAAACACAGTGACCACAAACAGCTGGAACGCCTTCAGATGTTTGTGCTGGTTGAGCTGAGTGCAGGTCTCCACTGTAACTAGAAAAACAACACTTGTGTTTTCAGACTGAATCGTTTGTGACAAATAGAATGCATCCCTTAAAGTAAATAACCAGGAGACCTCGTTTGGTTTGAGTTACTGAGCAATTCAAGCTTTTGATTTAAAAAAACATGAAATCTAAACTATGATTTTAGTTCTGCAAAATCAAGACTGGTTCACCTGTAAGTCCAATCTCAATTTTGCTCAATCCTTCAATTTCAACTCAGGTTAAGGGTTCCGGTTTACCTCTGATGTGTTTTGATTTCCTTTCTGTGCAGGGCGACTACGTCTGGTTGGACCTGAAGTCTGGTCGGGAGTTTGAAGTTCCAGTAGGAGCAGTGGTGAAGCTGTGTGACTCAGGACAGATCCAGGTGGTGGATGATGAAGGAAACGTAAGTGCTGAGACATGTTAAAGACTTCATAACTGAATTTAAGTGTTTTCATTTGAGGATTTCACCTCTGCAGCTGCTGTAACAGCTCCCTTTAAAAGCTACGACTTTGTGTTTGTCTTGAGGTTAAAGTTTAATTATTAAACAAAAGCAATGTTTTTGCAAAAATCTACTCCAGTAATAATAGAAAATCAATAATATTCTACTCAGGACTCACAAAGAAAATGAGTACTTCTTAATATTTTAATTGTTTCTGTTTATTATTAAACAAAAAGCTGGACTCTATAAGTTCTAGTTTACGCGTGCTGTATTCTGTTCTGCCTGGAATGGATGGAGAAAAGTGTCAGAGTGACGTGTGATAAGCGTTTCCTCCAGAAGGAAAGGAAGGCGTAGAAGACAGTGGTGAGACCAGCGATGATGTGGTCTAAAGCGGGGGTATCAAACTAGTCCTGGAGCGTGTTTTAGTTTGATCCAGAATCCTTTAAGTTACATCTTTAACATTTCATCAAGATCAGCCACTGATTTAAATCAGGTGTGATGGAGCTGAGAAACATCGAGAACATGCTGGGTAGTGATCCTCCAGGACTGGAGTTTGACACGTGGTCTAGAGACTGTGGCTCTGAGGAGACAGGAGGCAGAACTGGAGGTAGCAGGGATCAAAATGCTGAGATTCTCTTCAGGAGACAAAGATGGACAGGATCAGGACTGAGTCCATCAGAGGGACAGACCATGTTAGATGAGATCAGATCCACGTAGAGGAGGGATAGTGAATGTATCAGTAGAAGGATGCTGAGGTGGGAACTGGAGACTTAGAGGAAGGTTCATGGATGCAGTAAAAGAGGACATGAAGCTGATTGGTGGAGAGTAGAGGATGTAGAGGACAGGTTTAGATCAGAGGTGGGCAATCCTGGTCCTCGAGGGCCACAGTCCTGAAGTTGACACATCTTAAGAGGCTTTTGATGGACTTAGAGGCTCACTGAGGAGATAACATTTAAATCAGGTGTGTTGCAGAAGATAACCTCTAAAGCTTTTAGGAAAGTGACCCTCAAGGATCAGGACCTCTAGGTTAGATGGAGCCAGATGATTCGCCTGAAGGGAAACGCTGAGGAACAACATCCTGTATTTTGAGTAACAAAATTTTAGTAAATCTCGTCTGTCAGTTATTTTAGTGAATTTTTGCAAATTATTGGATCAAAAGTGTCCAAAACTCCAGCGTGCTTTGGTTTCCCTGAACCAGATCCCACTTTTCCTCCCCTCCAGGAGCACTGGATCTCCCCCCAGAATGCTACCAACATCAAGCCGATGCATCCCACCTCCATCCACGGCGTGGAGGACATGATCCGGCTCGGAGACCTCAACGAAGCTGGCATCCTGCGCAACCTGCTCATCAGATACAGAGAAAAACTCATTTATGTGAGAATCAAATGATATATTCTGTCATCGACAACCTGAATATCAAATACATGAAGAAAAACTCCAGTTTACTTAACTTCATCCTGATAATTAGATCTGATCAGTGTTGTTTTTAAATAATAAATGTTCTTATTCATTTATTGACTAAGAACCAGCTGTAATTATTAATAACGTTCATTTTAAAAAGGTTTTATACTTGAAATGTTTTCATTTAAATTTTTATATTTTAAATTATTGCGAAAAGACAGTTTGGTTTAATTTTGGATCTGATTTTTAAATATGTCAAATAAACTTTTAGCGAATTAAAAATGAGCTCTAACACATTATAACCAAATAGTTATTGTTTCCCAGATTTAAAAAAAAATAGTTAACAAAACTGTTATTTTTTAATATATTAATGTTTTATCAGAAAATGTGAGGATGTCTCTAAATCAAATCATTCACATGAACAATATAGTCCAAATTTACAGGAATCACAGGTTTAAACCATCACCGTTTGAAAGTAAAAACTAAATATTTTATTTTTAATGCAACTTTAAAGCAATCTAAACAACACATTTTTAAAGTTTCTAATAAATGTGTAATGTTTTTTATTAGTTTTCCAAAATATATCTTTAGGTTTTTCTCACACAAACTTAGTTATGCTTTTGTCATTTATGTGCAAATAAAATAAAACCCAATAAGAACATTTTTATTTACATTTTAGAGCCAAATAGACAATTTTGTGTTTTGATGTTGTGTCCTTTGCCCTTTAAAGGCACACTATGTAACTTCTTCATATTTTAAATCTTGTCCTTGATCCAGTCTGAGCTAATCTGACCCTACAGGGTTAATAAAAGTCCCTCAGCGCCATCTGCTGCTTGGATCCAGAATACCACGTCTGTAACTTCTGAGTCTCTGGTCCGGTGTCCTGAAGTCTCACAAAGTCACGTATCTCAGAGGGTTAGGCTAACCCAATGTGGCTAGCTGTTATGCTAGCGCCGGAGTGTTTTTAGCTCATGATTCCTTTTCACGACAGTGATTTAAAACAGACACTAGGGGGTGCTAAAAACAAGTAAAACTACATAAAGTTCTTGTCATAGTAAGTAAGTAGTAAGTAGTAGGGTTGGGCGATGTGTAACTTTTTCCAACCGTCCAGCGTCAGTCCAAAAATCGACGATGGGCGAATTATTCACTCAGGTGACATGTTGACATATTTGTGGGTGGAGCAATGTAAACACACACTAATGGATTTGCCAAATTAGAACTCAGAAGTCCCAAAATTGAGGACATAGTTGTAAAAAACACAGCATCGCCTGTTTGGGGCTACTTTGGCTTTAAACAGACGTCTAGTGGCAGCAAAGAGCTCCAACATCGAGTGTTTACCTTCTGCTGTGTGCTAACTAAGCTAACACAGAGCTAGCAGCTAGCTGCTGCTGCTCCGTCACCAAAATCGCTCAAAAAGACTTCAAACTGCAGCGGAGGTTTATTTGATGGAAGCGACGTTCACTGAAGGGGTTTTTATTGGTATTTCAGTTTTAGTTTCATGTTGTTTTTGTCGTTTATCAGACTTAGCTGAAGACAGTTGAACACCAGATCGGTGTTATGACTCGCTAAATATTCCTAGCACCGGTAGCCGACGCATAAACACGGTTTAACTGGAACAAAGCCAGTCTCTGATGGTTTCCTCCCCACCACACCATAGATATTATTTAGATACATTTATTTTCTGAACACAAGCTGCTGCCGTTCTCTGTCTGTCTGCTACGGACTGAGGAAACACCGCTGCTCCGCCAGCTCTCGGGGGAGGAGGAGGGAAAAGGAGCTGCTGCTTGCAGCTGGGAGGAGTTTGCGTTTAAAAAGAGCATTATTTATTATTTTTACGTGGGCTGCGTCCTTTGACTTCAACCAAACGTTGTTAATAATTAAGAAATTAATTTATAGTGGGACGAATAAATCGTTCTTGAAAAACGGGAGGCGATTGGCTGAGCCCATCGCCGATGGTCGATACATTCGTCTGATCGCCCATCCCTAGTAAGTAGTAAGTATTGGTAAGTAAGTCAGTAAGTAAGAAAGTAAAGTTTATTTACATAGTACCTTTCACAGACATGATGATAAACCAATCATTTGACTGAAATTAGGGTTAAATGTTAAATCAACAAAACTAAAACCCTGTTATATTTTTATTTAGTGTTTATTAATTTCACAGAAAAACGTTGCTGGCTGATTATTTTCTGCTTATTTCTGAAACTTTCCCATCCTTTTCTGAGTATTAATGGATTTTTTTGGTGAACTCTGGGTATGTTTTTTACCTGTGCTGTGCTTCTTTCTCTCTTTTTTCCTTCTTCTTCTTCTTCTTTCTGTTTTCTCTGAAGACAAACTGTGGTGGGAGGGTGAGTGAGCCATTGGCTTTCAAGCATGGCTGCAGAAAGTGATTAAGTTTAAAAACTATTTATAAATCACATTAAATACAACATGCATTGTGAAACAGCAGCATGCAGAGAGAAACCACTCAGCTCCACCTGCAAACTGCATGTTATCAACCTGAATCTGAAGGTGTTTGCAGAACGAGTCAAAATGCATCATGGGAAAGACGCAGTAGCATCTGTTAGAGTTAGGGTAACCAAACGCAGCACGGCAGCCTGAGTGCATGTTGATGTGTTTCCAACATGGCTGCTCGTTCTCTGGTGACGAACACTGATCCGTCCTCATTGTCATCCTCAACATCTGAGACCTGTGAGCTCATCTCCAACCTCCCTGTTCTCGCCGTCAGCAGAAAGTCTGATCAGAACCCCGTTCATGTTTTTATTTTATTAGGGACCTTTTCTATGTTTAAAAATGTTTAAACTAAGCAGAGTTGTAGAGTATTAACTTGTAGCTTCATCTGGGTTCTACCTGGGTTTAAACCATTAGTGAACTTATCTGAAAACGTTCTCCTGTTTAGACCTACACAGGCTCCATCCTGGTGGCCGTCAACCCCTATCAGCTGCTGCCCATCTACTCCGCTGACCAGATCCGCCTCTACACCAACAAGAAGATCGGTGAAATGCCGCCTCACATCTTCGCCATCGCTGACAACTGTTACTTCAACATGCAGAGGAACAACCGAGACCAGTGCTGCATCATCAGGTTGGAAACATCAAGATCTAGAGGAGGTCCCACTCAGGAGGTCTGATCTGACACAAGAGGTGTCTCTAAATGGATTTAAACCAACAAGGTCCACTTCTGTAGCAGCATCCACTCCTCCCTTTGTCTGATGTTTGATAAAAGAGTAAAAATTATTTATTAGGGGATCATCTGTCGTAAAGACCTCATCCTGGCGCCTTTATTGTAAAATAATGGCTAAAATACGTTTTAACATTAGCGACACCTGATAATGTCATTCTTTGTTTCCTCTGGTGGTTTGGGGCACAGTGGAGAGTCTGGAGCAGGAAAAACTGAAAGCACCAAACTGATCCTGCAGTTCCTGGCGGCCATCAGCGGTCAGCACTCCTGGATAGAGCAGCAGGTTCTGGAGGCCAACCCCATCCTCGAGGGTAGAATGATAAATACCCTCCATCTATTATGTTCTTCTTTTCATGATATAAAAGATCATTTTAAAGATTTTATAAACAACTTAGAGCTCTTTAGTTTCACCTGTAAGAGCTTTAATACTTACACGTCAAACTTTGGAACAACAACAGATATTTTAATCATCTAAATATATTAAAAACATTGAAACGTGCTCTGTTATTCATCAGTATTATATGAATATTTCTAGTTTCTGTTTTTTGTCCTCCAGCTTTTGGAAATGCGAAAACAATCCGCAATGACAACTCTTCGCGTTTTGGGAAATACATCGACATCCATTTCAACAAGAGAGGAGCGATAGAGGGAGCCAAGATAGAGCAGTACCTGCTGGAGAAATCCAGGGTCTGTCGGCAGGTACGGCAACACAACAACCCCAAAGTCACTTCACACTAAATATAAAGGAATAGAAGTGAGTGTCTGAAGATCGATGAAGTTTGAAGCTTTTTGTAAACATAAAGAAACTCAAAAGTTTAAAGTTGTAGAGATCTGGCTCCTAAAGCCAATCTTATGAGATGAATTCATAAATCAACATGTTAATAAAACGGAAAGGGGTTCATGTTAGAAGAAATAACAGAACTGTCTGCAAACTTTAAATAGATTTATGCAACTTTTAATTGATCTTTTATTTTTATTTTGCAGGCTTCTGATGAGAGGAACTATCACGTCTTTTACTGCATGCTGAAGGGCATGACTGCAGACGAGAAGAAGAAACTGGGGCTGAGCAAAGCCACCGACTACACCTACCTCACCATAGTGAGTGTCGACTCCGTCATCCTCATGGAACCGCTTTATGATCCTCTATTTAAAAGGGCCCATGTCGTGGTTTTCCGTGTTTTCTGACTTATCTATCATGTTGCAACGTTGAGTTCTCACCTTAAACCTGCCAGAAAGAGCAAAAAACGGCGTCCATCTGTCTCCTAGTCCAGCCAGTGAGACGCTCTTCCAGATTTCAGACCCAGGTTTCAAACCGTTTTTTCACTCCAGCCCGCTATGAGGTCATAGTGATCCGGACTTGCTTATATGGTAAATTCTCCGCCCACATGCACGTTCATGACACCTGGAGCGAGGAGAACGCCAGTGCTGCTGCCGTCATTGACCATAGACCGTGTAGCACAGACAGAGTTATCCTCTCGTGTTTCTCTTTTCTTTTAGCGAGTGTTTAGTTTCTCTTTCACGTGACAGCACTGCCCCCTACTGGGCACTGCCCCCTGCTGCAGCAGAAGTGTCAGGCTGCCAAATAAGGAGAAACCCAGCAGAACCGGAAGGCGGCGCTTTCTTCTGATCTCTGAGTTGCTCGTTAGGAAATAATTACAGCGTATTTTGAGTTATAATGGTGCAACGCTGATCTAGGGGCATCAAAGATTACATCTGTTTAATATAAAGTGATTTAAATATCAAGTCATGGGACCTTTAACTCATCGATTATTATATTTATCAAGAACATTCTTACAAATAGTGACAGGCTTTGAAAAGGTGAGGCAACAGTTCAGGTGATCATAACTCTTATTTCTTACTAATTGAAGCAATTATTTTAAGCTGAGCAAACATTTACTTTTTACAGTGTAAATATAATAAACAGCTCAATTTAGAACTTCAGAAGCATAAGAACCCATTTGAACATATTAAATATAATATATTAAACAAATTAATCACAGATCAATTGAAGGTTTGTAATATGTTTCAAATTTGATCAGTTAAACTAAGATTTATAAAAATGTTGCTCCTAATTCTGAACACAGTCAGAAGCATATTTAAATGCATTCCTTCCCAATTTATTTAGAACCATGAAGAGGTTAAAAATAAAGATGTCAAATAAAAATAATAGTATTTTTGTTTATTTATGTGAGACAGATTAACTGTCCTACTTAAAACAATAAATTCAGTGTTTTCTTCCCCTTTAATCCTGACTGTGTGACTCCAGGGTAAATGTACAGTTTGTGATGGTCGAGATGATCTGAAGGAATACTCCAACATCCGCTCAGCGATGAAGGTGAGTCTGAAACCGGATGAAACAGTTCAATAAATCCTCCTTTATGTAAACGATCTGTTGATCCTATTGGATTCTTTTAGGTGTTGATGTTCACAGACAAGGAGAACTGGGAGATTTCTAAACTACTTGCTGCCATTTTACACATGGGAAACCTGCGATATGAAGGTAAACTGAGAAGGATCGTTGATGCTTTTGTTGATTTCCTGTTTTCCTGGAGTCACGCTCGTCTCCACCCTAACACATGAGGATAAGGGCGGTTTTAACTCTTGAAGGTGGTTACTTCAGCGCTCCGATAAGATATGGAGAACCATTGAAATAAACCACCATTAGGGGCGACCGTGGAGCAGTGGCAAGAGAGATCACCTTCCATGTTAGATAGCGTGGGTTCAAACCCCGGCCATGTGTCAAAGTATCCTTGGGCAAGATACCAACCGCCTCCTGGGCGCCATTCTGAGTCAGCGGCTCACCGCTCCTCAAACAATGAGGATGGGTCAAATGCAGAGATGAATTTCCCCAAGGGGATCAATAAAGGATTAATTATTATTATTAATAATCAACCAGACTCAGCAGGCTGCAGCAATCAGAGGCAAAGGTTTATTAAAGCATGGCGTTCTGACACTATTATTAGTGGTTGAGGATCCAGGAAGGACGTAAGGGAAGAGACAACCGGTTAGAAGGTTTGTAGATGTTACGACCCCTTGGAATGTCTAGGTCAAGTCCTCAAGAGCCAGATTCCAGCATGTTTTAGAAGTCTCAGCTCCATCACACCAGCTTTGAATCAGTGGATGATTACCAAGCTACAGTAGAGCTTGGGGACTTCCTGAAGATGTAATTTAACAAAAGATTCAGGTGTGTTGAATCAGGGCAAGTACTAAAACCTGTAGGACTCTGGCCCTCGAGGACTGGAGTTTGACACCCCTGGAAGGGATCTAACAAAAAGTGCTCCAGAGACAAGGTTTATGAATTACCAGAATGTTTTATTATTCACTCCCTCAGAAAACAAGCAGGAAGAGGCACTGCTGAAAAGAAAGGAGTTATTAGTAACACACAAAAAAACCTCTTCACCTAAAAAGGAAGGATAATCAAACACAAAACGCTGGGGAGAATAACTCTACAACCCAGGATAAACTATAGCCTACTCTAATTCACTATTTTTATTACCAACTATTATTACTAAACTAAAGAGGTTATTTAAGACTAAACTAAGGACTATTATAATAAACTAAGACGCTCGACTAAGGAGGGTATATGCTATAAAGATTCAAAACGACGCACGAACAAAAAGGCTCTTTTAACAGAGCTGCAGACTCCTACACACAAACTAGCTCAAAGAACACCACTATCTGTACTCCGCCTGTCTCTGTGAATGCACAGCCTAGTTGGGGGACTTCAGTACCGCTCTGAGTCCCCCTCTGTGATGACAGCCTCCGTCTTTTAACCTGTCTGAGTGATGAGCCCTGATTAACTCATCCGCAGCAGCTGCGCTGGCCATCCAAGCGTGCCGCTGTCCAAGGTGCTGAAACAGCTGCTGGGCACACTGGAATCCTCTCCACATGACAGCCACCCGTAACAGTAGATGAAAGGAGAACAGGTGTAATCAGGACAAAACACAAGACAAACAACAAGATAAGCTAAAATACAAGTAAGCGTGACTCAGAGGGGATCCACTCTAAAGCTCCTACAACCAGATGTGTCGACCTCAGCGTTTTTGAGAATTATAAACCCACCAAACTCCTGGAGCTGTAGTCCGGTGTGTAGTTTGTTCCATGAGCTGGGAGCGGTTTTACATGAGCGATGTGACGTTCATGAACGAGTCAAATCTTTTGATCGGCTCTTGATGGTGAACGAGGAGAACCGAGTCCTCGTTAAGAGCCGTTCGTTTTTTGCATTAACTGTGACTTTTAAGGCCAGAAGGCAATATTCAACGACACTGGCTTTTTATTTAAAACAACATCCGTGAGCACATGAACCCATCAGTTCTATCGGGGAAGCTAATTAGCGACGCACACTTAGGTGTCGCAACAAAAAGTGTCCCAAAACATAGTTCCACATGACATTTTTCTTTCAAAATATTGCTAAAAACCCATAAAAGAGCCAGTTTTTTAAACAACTCCCATCACTACTTTCGCCATTAGGCAGAGGGAGGTCTAATAGGGGCACCTAGACATAAATATCATGGTGATAAACATTTTGTTTCCTATACTTCCAGTTGCTTCTAAGTGATGAAGGTCTGCAGGTGGAAGCAGACCAAGAACGGCCTCCTAATTAAATATATACCAGTGATTTAATCTATGGGTAGATAAAAAAGGCTATGAGTGATGGCGTTTTAGTTTATAATAGACCTGAGTGTGCCATGAAACAGGATCCAGAGCATGATCGTCCTCATCCAGCCGAGGCATGAAGGAGGTAGAAACAGGTTATTTTTGGCCTCAAAAGAAAAACCTGATTTGTTCAAATAGTACGTTTGTTTATGTAGTCATCTGAAACTTTAACATTTTGACTTTGCAGCTCGAACTTACGACAACTTGGACGCCTGTGAGGTTGTCAGCAGCCCTCACCTCACCACCGCTGCCACGCTGCTCGAGGTGAAACACGCACACACTTTTCTTTTTAACGTAGTTTTATTTATGGGGCATTTATCACTTGTTGGGTTTTGAGTTCACAAAGCAAAATAAATCAACTAAATCTTCTGTCACTTCCTGTCCCAAAAAACAACCAAGACCTGGATTTAACTGATCAAATAAACAGCTGTGTAAAGCCCCCTTACAGAGTTCTTCAGTTTTTGTTGACTCGTCACACTGAAATGTTTCAGATCAACAAAAAAGTTTAGAGAACCGGAGTGATGCTCCCATCATGCCTAGAGCCTACCATGTGGGGGCGGGGCTATGATCTGAGGTTGCTGCTGATGGTGGAGATTCAGCAGGGTTCTTCTAAGGTCCAGGATTCATGAGGTTCACTTTGGTTCAGGAAGCAGAGACGTGGACAGAGTCCAGACCTGAACCCCACTGAGAACCTCTGGGATCTTCTGGAGTGGTCCGACTCTCCCATCGACTCTACGAGGGCTCAGACAAAAATATATGCAACTCTGGATGGAAATAAGAGTTGTGACGCTGCAGAAGCTCGTTAAAATCATGTCAGAGAGTGTAGCCATAGCTAAAGGTGGTCCAACTAAATATTACAGCCAGACTTTGGTCAAATGTTGGTCAGCTAGAGCTGTGATTTACTAGGACTTGACTCTGGCGCTGGAATGGTTAACCTCTTATAGACGTTTGATGCAATTTGCATTAAACCACTTCTGGCCTTAAAGTAACCACACTGTAAAACAAGTGTGTAAAAAGTACAGTAAATAACTGTGAAATGGCAACAGTAAATGACTGTTTTACTGTAAAATTGACGGTAAATACTGTACAGGCAGCTGTGGTTGACAGTAGTTTACTGTAAAATTTACAGTTTTAAATAATATACTGTATTATTCTATAAAGTATACAGTATAATATACCGTTATGTCATTTATATTTCTAGTCTATTTTTTAAATTCTACGTTTTTTTTTTTTTACAGTGCAGATTAAGTATTAGTATTAGTACTTTTATCAAAAACCTACCCAGTCCTATACTTAGTCTGCTGCTCTCTGATTGAGGGACTGAAAGGTGGAAAGCACCAGTTTCTTTATGACTGCTATATTCTTACATAATACAATAAAAAAGATGTTTTTATTATTTTATTTCATGCTTTAGGATCAAACAAAGAGCCAAAGCAGTTTGTTCACTGATCAGTGTCAAAGAAATAACAACGACAGGAAGTCAAAATGGACTCCTGTGTGTGAAATACTCAACAGACTAAATGAGATATTCAGCAAAAGTTCAACTGGTTTTAATAATAATAATAATAATCATCATGCTTTTAATTTTTAGGCGCCTTTCAAGACACTCCAGGTCACCTTACAATAAAACAAAATAAATAACAGCAAGGTGAAAACAAATGAAAATAATAAAGACTGATATATGACCACAATCACCCAATAAATCAATAAAAACATAAATAAAAGCATTTCAATGCAGAAACAGAAAAATTATGTCAAGTTTTTGGGACAAACAAAGAATACTTCATTCCTTCTAACTGTGATGGATGAAAGTGACATTAGTTTATATTTTTTAGGTCAAACTTTAATCAGCTCTATGATCTGATTGATGCCTGTAAACTCATGACTGGTGGATTTCCATTAACGCGTTTAGGTGGACGGTAAAGATCTGATGAACTGTCTGACCAGCCGAACGCTGATCACCAGAGGAGAAACGGTCTCCACTCCCCTCAGCATGGAGCAGGCCCTGGATGTACGAGACGCTTTTGTTAAGGTAAAACTAAAAACACAGCTCCAAACACATCAACAGGGAGCCTTTAAATGAATGATGAGTGTGTGTGTGTGTGTGTTTTCAGGGTATATACGGGCGTTTGTTTGTGTGGATTGTAGAGAAGATCAACGCCGCCATTTACAAGCCTCTGTCTTCACAACCCAAATCTCTCAGGCGCTCCATCGGACTGCTGGACATCTTTGGGTTTGAGAATTTTGCTGTTAACAGGTAAAAACAGAATCCCAGGTGCTTTTTCTCAGATGTTTCTGTTATATATTACCTGTATGAGGCCTTTTCCTCCACTGGGCTCCTGTCCGCTCTCCTTTACTGTGCATCCTGTACACCAACAACCTCAAGTCATTTTACAGGATGACACCTTTAGAAGTTGCAGATGAAATGGTTGTCAGCCGTTGCAGGGAGAGGATGACTCACCTGGTCAGGACTTTATCAGGTCATGTGACCATTCCTACTTACAACTAAACGTCACAAAATCCAAAGATTTGTGTCTAGATTTCAGACAGAAGTCCAGTCACCAGCTGTAGTTATTAAAGGGGAACCAGTGGAGTGTGTTCAGTACTATAAGTATTATATATATTAGTACTATAGATACTAGTATATATTATTGTGTTATAAATACCTGGGTTTTGTCGTTGACAGTAACCTATCCTTCAGGGAAAAGTCTGATTAGGTCAGCAATAAAGCACATTAAAGATTGTATTTCCCTCAGTGTGTAAACGCTGACACCAGGTTTCTATTATCCTGATAGAATCTGTTCTTATTCACTTTGATCACTTTGTTCAGCAACCTGTCAGTAGGAGATCAAAACTGGATGAAACAAACTGACTCGTCTACCTACCTACCTACCTACCTAACTACTCAACTACCTACCTACCTGTCTACCTACCTACCAACCAACCAGAGGTCGCGCTAGACTTTTTAGTTTTCCGTCATTTGACTGACAGGGTTAAAAAAATCCGGTCATAACCTATTTTTGTCCGTCACTTATTAATTTTAAAAATGATAATAATTACATTTTCAGTAGCATTATCACTCTAACACCGGGCCCATTTAGCACATAAATCCATAGGATTAGACTCTAAATTAGTCGATCAGCCAGTCATCATAGAGACATTTCTAAAAACTCCGTTTGGAGTCGAGCGCAGCGCAGCAGGTGCAGCTCTGTGCGCTCCACGGGACTCTGATTACCGTATAATATAAACGTTCATTATGAGATCATGAGAGAGATGAGGGGTTCACATATTTTTCATTGAGATACTCGGGGGGGGGAAAACCTGGCGCTGATGTTTAATTCGGACCTCCTCGCCTTTTGAGTCCAGTTCTATGTGCGCTCAGTTCGTGGAGCAGATTTTGCGTGTCAACAAGCCTCCACAGCCTATAACGCGACTCTGAGAGCGCATTACAACAGAAAGTGTAATTAATCCATATCTGATCGCGCACTGAGCACCGGACTGCAACGCGGCGTTTGAGCGGATCAGGTCTGACACCTGATGGTGGACCAGTGTTCTTCTGTTGCAGATGTAGTGTTATACACTATGTAGTTAAACCTTGTAGTGTGTATAAAAGCTATGTTTTATTACTCACCTTCCGCTTTATCTATCACAGCTACCGAGGATTTAGACGAGAGTCTGTGTGCTCTGGAGACCTGGATTTGAACAACTGTTTGTGATAAAAGCAGGATTATCTAGATTCTATTTAGTTGCAGGGAGCATTTATTTACCTGTTATTTGACGAATGGAAGCTGAGTCAGGAATAAATATATTCAATATTTATTATAAAAGCTGACGAACATTTGTAAACAGATTAGCATTTGAGGTAGCAAGTTGGTTAGCATTCACTAAATGGTAGATGTTCTAAAATTGGTCTTCTGAGTTTAGAACCTGAGTCTCGCGGTGAAGACTAGGGAGTTAGCTTAAGGGTTTAGTTATCAGGGATAAAGTGGAGAGGTTACTTTGATGAGCAGCCTAGTGGTATAGGGTTAGCTTTATCAAAGTAGCCTGCTTTACCAGGTCATGGGTCGTACTGCACCTCGCTCCTGGATCGCGTCCGGCTGGTGGAGTTCGACGAGGAAGCGGAGACTCCCCCTCGGTCGATCTGGGACCTGACAGGTATGGGGACCCGCCGGGTCAAGCGGAGAGCGTCCGTGGATGCGGAGATCAGTGGGACCCATGGCTAGTCGGTTGATAGCTGGCTGTCTTACCCATTCTGGTTGGAATAGAGAGGCAGGTGGATGTTTCCTGCTCTCAGGGGTAAGAAGCTTCTTCGACTGCTACGGGGCTTGACCCGTTACCGGAACAGTCGGCATCAATAACCCACTGTGTAGCGAGTGACAGCGGGTTTGTCGTCTCCTCCGAGGCTGGCGGAGAACTGGATTCTTCCGTGCGGAGCAGACAGCTGAGAGCTGTCAGTGAAACGTGGGCCAATCAGGAGACTCTAAACAAGACACGTGACTCAGGCTCTAAAGTCCTACGTCACCTCCGTGTGAGGAGTGTGGAAGGTTTACTTATTTATCCTTAGCAAGGTGGAAATAAGTAATAATACTGATTTAACCTTTTAGCAAAGTAACAATAATACTGAAGCTGGATCAAACATTCACAATGCTGTAAGAGAAAGTGCATTAATCATTTAAGACATTTCTGTAACAGATTAAGGTGTCATTTTAGGAAGAGACACCAAGAGTCTTTATTATTATTATTATTTAAAGTCCGGTGGCTTCTTCCGATACGACCGTGACCTTGGAGGAATGTTGATTCAGGTTAAAACATAATAAAAGAGTCATTATAATCTGAGTTATTGGGAAGAAGATGGATTATTATTTTAGATGATCACGTAGGTCAGAGGTCAGAGTGTATATTGATCATGCTACACAGAGCGCAGGACGTCTGGATCACAGGTCTGCGCTCTGCAGTGCAGAACCTCAGTCTGGGCTGCAGGTATTGGTGGAGATGCAGCGCTAGTTCTGCATCCTTAGTTCAAATTATTAATAATAATAATAATGCATCAGTTTTATATAGCGCTTTTCAGGTCACTCAAAGACGCTTTACAGAGTTGCATTATTCATTCACACAGTCATTCTCACCGGTGGTGGTAAACTACGACTAACGTCTGTAGCCACAGCTGCCCTGGGGCAGACTGACAGAGGAGAGGCTGCCATTCTGCGCCATCGGCCCTCCTGACCACCACCAACATTCACACACAGTCACACTCACATTCACACAGGCAAGGTGGGTGAAGTGTCTTGCCCAAGGACACAACGACAATCTAACCCAGCCAGAGCTGGGGATCGAACCGGTGACCCTCCGGTTACCAGACCGGCCACTCTCCCAACTGAGCTAGTGCCGCCCCAAGTGGGGACAATTCAGTGATTGCCTATGACGGTCTGATGGCGTGCGCGCAAACCTGTCAGAATGACCGGCGCCCTTCAGATCTTTCCGTCAGAGTAAAAAAAAACGGTTAAATACCGGAAAATTCCGGTTAACGCGACCCCTGCTACCAACCTACCTACCTGTCTACCTGTCTACCTACCTACCTACCAACCTACCTACCTGTCTACCTACCTACCTACCTAAGTACCTACCTACCTACCTACCTACTCAACTACCTACCTACCTGTCTACCCACCTACTCACCTACCTACCTACCAACCTAACTACCTGTCTACCTACCTACCTACCAACCAACCTACCTACCTACCTAAGTACCTACCTACCTACCTACTCAACTACCTACCTACCTGTCTACCTACCTACCTACCTGTCTACCTACCTACCTACCAACCTACCTACCTGTCTACCTGTCTACCTACCTACCTACCTACCTACCTACCTAAGTACCTACCTACCTACCTACTCAACTACCTACCTACCTGTCTACCTACCTACCTACTCACCTACCTACCTACCTAAGTACCTACCTAAGTACCTACCTAACTACCTACTCAACTACCTACCTACCTGTCTACCTACCTACCTACTCACCTACCTTCCTGTCTACCTACCTACCTACCAACCTAACTACCTGTCTACCTACCTACCTACCTACCTACCTGTCTACCTACCTACCTACCTACCTGTAATAATAATAATAATAATAATAATAATAATAATGCATCAGTTTTATATAGCGCTTTTCTAGGTCACTCAAAGACGCTTTACAGAGTTGCATCATTCATTCACACAGTCATTCTCACCGGTGGTGGTAAACTACGACAGACGTCTGTAGCCACAGCTGCCCTGGGGCAGACTGACAGAGGCGAGGCTGCCATTCTGACCATCGGCCCTTCTGACCACCACCAACATTCACACACAGTCACACTCACATTCACACAGGCAAGTTGGGTGAAGTGTCTTGCCCAAGGACACAACGACAATCTAACACAGCCAGAGCTGGGGATTGAACCGGTGACCCTCCGGTTACCAGACCGGCCACTCTCCCAACTGAGCTAGTGCCGCCCCTTCCTACCTACTCACCTACCTACCTACCAACCTACCTACCTAAGTACCTACCTAACTACCTACTCAACTACCTACCTACCTGTCTACCTACCTACCTACTCACCTACCTACCTGTCTACCTACCTACCTACCAACCTAACTACCAGTCTACCTACCTACCTACCAACCTACCTACCTGTCTACCTACCTACCTACTTGTCTACCTACCTACCTACCAACCTACCTACCTACCTACCTACCTACCAACCTACCTACCTGTCTACCTACCTACCTACCAACCTAACTACCTGTCTACCAACCTACCTACCAACCTACCTACCTGTCTACCTACCTACCTACTTGTCTACCTACCTACCTACCAACCTACCTACCTAAGTACCTACCTACTCAACTACCTACCTGTCTACCTACCTACCTACTCACCTACCTACCTGTCTACCTACCTACCTACCTACCAACCTAACTACCTGTCTACCTACCTACCTACCTACCTACCTACCTACCAACCTAACTACCTGTCTACCTACCTACCTACCAACCTACCTACCTACCTACCTGTCTTCCTACCTGTCTACCTACCTACCTACCTGTCTACCTACCTACTAACCTTCCTACCTGTCTACCTACCTACCTACGTACCTGCCTTCCTACCTAC
>SSNR01000105.1:359627-417127 GCA_006937965.1 Callopanchax toddi | reverse complement strand
ACCTACCTACCTACCTACCTACCTGTCTTCCTACCTGTCTACCTACCTACCTACCTACCTACCTACCTACGTACCTGCCTTCCTACCTACCTGTCTACCTACCTACCTGTCTACCTACCTACCTACCTGTCTACCTACCTACCTACGTACCTGCCTTCCTACCTACCTACCTACCTACCTACCTACCTACCTACCTACGTACCTGCCTTCCTACCTACCTACCTATTAACCTTCCCACCGTCCTTCTTTCCTGCAGCTTTGAGCAGCTGTGCATCAACTTCGCCAACGAGAACCTGCAGCAGTTCTTTGTCCGTCACGTCTTCAAGCTGGAGCAGGAGGAGTACAACCTGGAGAACATCAACTGGCAGCACATCGAGTTCACCGACAACCAGGACGCTCTGGACATGATCGCCATCAAACCCATGAACATCATTTCACTCATCGACGAGGAGAGCAAGTTTCCTAAGGTTGAACTGTCACTGTTTGGAAAACTGATGATGTTTCTTCACTCTTCAATAAACATGAGCTAGTTAGCAGGAAGGCTGCTTCACCTGTTCCCAGTTTGGAACACATTTCTGGAGACTTTGTGTGGATAAAGATCTCATTCTAATGTAACACAAGCTCTCAGTGCGAGGGTTCCTACAGGATCAGCCAGCTGTTTCCAGAGGAAAAGCTAAGAAACGACCAACAACTGGTAGAAATAGAGGTCAGCTGGAGACCACAGTTCAGCCAAACAAGCCTAAGATTTCTCTCAGGAAAACACAAATGCACCTAAAGTTTCTAGTTTACAAAGAAAGCATGTTTCCTTTTAACACCCGATCTCTCATTTCTAAATTGTTTTCTGTGTCCCACAGGGCACAGACACCACGATGCTAAACAAGCTCAACTTTCAACACAAACTCAACACAAACTACATCCCTCCAAAGAACAACTACGAGACTCAGTTTGGGATTCAGCACTTCGCTGGAGTTGTTTACTACGAAACCAGAGGTCAGGATCAGTTCAGGGACAGTCAGGAACCACTGAACCTGAGTCGTTTGTTGCTCATGAGTTTGGCTCTTTGAATTTATGTTTTTTCTGAATGTTTTCTTGTTTGTCTTGGTTTCATTAGAGTTCTAGTTTTTGGTAAAACTGCCTCTGGAGTTGTCTTTAAAGTGTGTGGTTTTAGCGACTCTTCAATGAGCAAAATGATCTCGATATTTAAAAACAAACAAGTGAGAAAATCAGTTGAGAATATGGCTGCAGAAAAAGCAAAAACATCTAAAGGCCATGTTTATTTATCTCCATTTAATCGTGTATTTATTTTGGGCAGTGGGTCACATGGATCAGCCATTGACCTCCAGATATTCTGCAGAACATTTGATTTAAGACCATTTTAAAAGAAAACATAACCAGTAAAAGCATATTTAAATAAAAATAGAGTCAAAACGTATGATAGACAAAAGTGTATTATCTCTAATGGTACTCATTTATTATGTTTTTATACCGTCAACATATTTCCACCACATTTTTATAAACGGTAAATTCCTGAGATGGTGTCCCGTCTTGAGGGGCTCTAATAAAACGTTTTTGTGTTTTCTGCAGGTTTCCTGGAGAAGAACAGGGACACTTTATATGGTGACATCATCCAGCTGGTTCACTCTTCTAAAAACAAGTTCATCAAACAGATCTTCCAGGCGGATGTTGCTATGGTAACAGACACATTCATCCACTCACACGAACGGCATGTTGACCTGACTTCCTGTTGGATGAACCGAGGGTTCATAATGAGTTCTTCTCCTTTAAAATGACCTCGTCTCACAGACAGAATATTAATAAATCAGTTCTAAACATTCAGATGTAAATGTTTCAGTTACCGACTCGGCTGCATTAAACTACTGCTTAAATCATCGACTTGTTTTAGTTTGCATGGTTGATGGTTTCAGTGACCTTTAGTGCATTTGACTGTGACGTGTATTTAATTAGTTTCTGTTTTAGTGCTGATTGAGCTGTCTAAACCAGGACGCTCTACAAATTAGATTTTTAAATTCAAAAATCTTTCCTGGTTTAACGAAGGTTAAATCAAGAAACTGAGATAAAAAATCCACCAGAAGACAAACACGTGAGTCAAATCGCGTCATTTTAGGACATCAAAGTATTACATCATCCAGAGATTTTACAACAGAGAGAAAATTAAACATGTACTATAAAACTGAATGTAAGTAAAATATGTAAAAAAATCACATAAAGAACCCACAGTCCTGCATGAATGATAACCCTGTTCTTTATCTTCCAGCTCTTTTCTTCTTCTGCCTGCTGTTTGGTTCATTTCTCAGTACTGTGTTTCTAACATTACCGTCTCCTCTGTCTTCCCTCTTTGTTTGCGGTGGGATCTCGTGTGTTTGTGTGCTGCTTCTTACCAGTTTCTGTGTGGTTATGGTCCTGGTGCTACTACACCTTTGAAGGTAAAAATTAGAAATACACCACAGTCTCCAAAAATCTACTAATTCATCCCAATCACAAATGATTTATGGTTACTATTTCTCAAAATCCAGACACTTTTTTCATATCTTCTCCATGAGCAACAAGATTAAAGATAATGAGATGAAACATTACCGGTATATCAAAGGAGGAATCTGCAACTACTTTTGATATTTTAATTAAAATACATCTCAATAACTCAGAACCGATTGAATTTGTTCAGCGGGAAGTCGTTTGGACATGACATGTGACAATGAGCTATTTTTTAGCTATAGTTTTTGTGCAAATTGACATTGAACACATGTAATGTTTCAATATGACCACTGGGGGGCAGCAAACAGTCATGACTTACAGATAAGTCCTGTCAGAGGTTAAAAAAACACACAAACTTAAAAAATATAAAAAATTCTAACCCTCAGGCATTAATTTATTCCCTTCTTGAGTCATTATAGGACAAAAATGTCTAGAAACCCCTCTCAAACAGTTCTGATGAATATTATTTTCTATTTTTTGAGGTTGAAATTTTTGATTCAGCTTCAGTCCTGATATGAAAATATTATCAGAATTTAATCCATTTTATTGCCAATTTGTTTTCATGATGCTAAAACACAAAAAACAAAAGTTATTTTATTTGTTTTGGGCCAATAAGAGGGAGACGGATGATTTCAGAGGTCAAGATAAAAACTGAAAGATTTGACAATTTGACAAAATGCTAACATCACTGAATGCGTGATTGTTTTTTGCAGTTTATTTGGGATTATTTGGTTTTCATGGAGTTTAATTGAATATTTTGTCTTGCAGTGATGAAAGTGGGTAGTAAATATTAAAACTGGAGCTACACAAAAACTAATAATGCATCAAGAATAATATTTTTTCTAATCCTTAACATATCAAAAACTGATTAAAAAACTTCTTCCAACCACCCAACATTTATTTTATTATCATTTTAAAAAATTATCATAAAAAGTAGCTTAGTGTATTAAAACTGAAACTTAAAGGACTAAAATCCTTACAATAATTTAATATTTGATTGCTTTGATCAGGACTGAAGTTGATCAAAAATATATTTAAAAATAATAATAATATTCAAACGTTTTTATAGCAGTTTTTTGGAGTGGACGTTTTTGGCCTTCTAATGATTATAGAGGGCAGTAAACAATGTTTCAGTGCTCCAGGGGGCCAATATAAAAAAATAACATTTGAATTTCAAAATCTGACAAGAGAGATCCTTTGTTACAAAAAATGTGTCATACGTATAAAAACATCCAAAACGATGAAGCGGGAGCATTTACAGGCATAGGTAAAAATGTATATAATGATGCATGGGTGTAAAAGAAAATGATTATAAATGCACTATTGATCCGATCGATTTTTACTACGGTAATTAATTTCACCAAAATCTGTTGCAGATTTACGTTCTATCCACTAGGGGGCAGCAGTAGATCTCACTTGGCTTCATTTAGCAGAAAGATAAATCGATTTAAAAAAAAAAACAATTTTACAACTCTATACACATTGTTTGGGTTAATTCATAAAGATTCAAAGAAAAACAGTAAGTATACGGATAATTTAAAGTATTTATTGATAGTGACCATAAAAATTGTTTGCCAACGTGACGTGCCCCACTTTTACACATTTTCTGTGAAGCTAGGCCAGTTAGCCTAAAGCTAGCTAGCATTTTCAATCTAGCTAACATAAAACTATGGTTCGAATGTGACTTTTTCTCTTAGTATTTTCAATACTTTTCTAAAATATTCAAGTTTAAACCGCAGTGAAGTTTGTTTGAAGTTGGATATTGGATATTTGTCAGGAATTGGCTCACCACGGTCAGGGATACATTTTCATAGCGGACGATGCCGCTGAGACGGCGGGTAGCCTGCCACCGTGGACCCGCTCCTGAGTGCAGTGCTTGATTTAGGGACCATCAACAAAGAAACATTCGATCGAAACCCATACAAAGGAATCTCAATAACTCCCAGGTCTGTTTAGGAACACAGTTACGAATTGATTAATGAAATGATTGATGATGATTGTAAAATAAAAATGTCAAAAACTGCTTTGTCTCATTAGTCCAGTTTAGGAACACATTTAGGAATTGATTAGGAGTCTCTTGGTCACGTGACCTGGATTCTATTGAAGAAAACTCCATAATTTCTTTTGCAGGCAGAAAAGAGGAAAAGGCTTGTGTCACAGCTCCAACAGGAGTTCTCTTTGTTTCTGACCCTGACACTGTCTTTGCTGTCTGGTTTTGTGTGACTGTTTGTGAGTTTAGGGGGCAGAAACCAGGAAACGCTCTCCCACTCTGAGCAGCCAGTTTAAGAGATCTCTGGAGCTGCTGATGAGAACTCTGAGTGTCTGTCAGCCGTTCTTTGTTCGCTGCATCAAACCGAATGAGTACAAGAAACCCATGGTGAGTATGTGCCTTCTATTCTGAGGATTAAATCATCTGATTACTGGATTGAACACAAAACAGTAGAACTTCTCTCAGTATACTTTAGCTAAGAATTATAATTTAAAATGAGAAGTGAGTTGAAGAAGTTTTCTTTTATTAGACATTTAATTCAGGACAGTACTAAAACAAGTGCTTTTACAAATATTTGATTTGACGACCTTTTAAATTTTGACATGGTTGTGAAGGATTGGATTAGATTTTTGTTGACGCTTTCTTCATCCTTCACAAACTTTTGGTTTAAAATCTCATTTTTTTGTCTGCAGCTCTTTGACAGGGAGTTGTGTGTGCGTCAGCTGAGGTATTCTGGGATGATGGAGACGATTCGTATTCGGCGTGCTGGATATCCTATTCGCTATACGTTTGTAGAGTTTGTTGACCGCTACAGGGTGCTGATGCCTGGAGTCAAACCTGCGTACAAACAGGTAGAGAAAATGTGTGGGAACTCGTTTTTAATAAATATGCAAAAAAAAGATACCCGTTGAGTTGTTTTATATTTAATATTTCCACATATAGTACAGGGTTCTGGGACTACCTCTTTTTTTCTTCTTTCTTGTAATCTAGAAAAAATGATTAATAGTTCTCCAGGCTTTCTGAAAGTGTTACAGAACTTTGGTTGATTTATTGTTTAAATTTGTTTACATCACAGTAAAATGCTAATTAAAATCGACCTTCAAGAATCCAGAGCTTCTAATGAATGTTTCACTTTGTTGTGTGCATTTATTCTTTAAATTTGTGCTTTTTCTAAGTTAAAATCTGTTTCAGAAAATGAATGTAACTTAGGCTTCTACAGAGGCTTGATTTCTGTATTTTTACCAGTTTTCATGTTGCAAAAGAAAATAAGTTTCCTCACATCATTCAGAGACAGAAGGACAACTTTCAAAATTAGAAAACTTCTTTTAGCTCTGCTTTATAGGAGGGAGTTACAGACGAGGTTTCTGTGCTTTATGGTTCATTGGAATTTTCCGACACGTTTTAGAAAATGTGTGTATGCCACAAATTGACGACCTCCTTTCCTGCTTCATCAGGAGGACCTGAGGGGAACCTGCCAGAGGATCGCTGAGGCCGTGCTCGGCAGAGACGATGACTGGCAGATGGGAAAAACAAAGATCTTCCTCAAGGTACTCCTGCTTTAATGTGCTTGTTTTCCTGTGTGTTGATAGCCTTTAGAAAGTTCATCTCAGTGCCAGTGAAGGTTTTCATTTTTAACCTTCTAAAGAACCTTGATTAACCTTCTAATGAAATATTGGTGACTAAAATAGTGAACATTTTTAAAAATTAAGTGGCCTAATTTGGGTATATTTTCACCAATATTAAAGTATTTTTTATTATATTTATTTATGATGTGTTATGTCATGACGTGTTGTCTGAACACCGGATGGGCTAACAGTGTGTGCACCACAGATTAGCTTAATGGTTAAGCAAAAAACATCAGTGCCATTAGGGGTCGCGTTAACGGAATATTTTCCGTCATTTGCCGTTTTTTAAAACTTTGACGGACAAATCTTAAGGCCGTCCGTCATCTGACAGATAAAAATTCACACACCTGTGTATGTGTGTGTGTGGGCACGCTCCTTCTGACCGCGCAGAGCGGATTAAAATCACAGCGAGCAGCAGCTGTGTATAATGACGGGATCTTGCCTTGCCTTCTTCCTCTTATCCGGGTCCAGGTAGCGGGCCGGGAGCCCAGACCCCCCACTCCCCAGCCTCCTCCTCCACCAGCCAACAGGACTTGTCCGAACCGCCTCAATTGGTTCTGGATCAGTGGTTATGCTCCGAGTCTCTTCCCGAATGTCCGAGCTCCTCATCCTATCTCTAATAATCCCAGCTGCCCTGCGGAGGAAACCCATTTTGGCCGTTTGTATCCATGATCTCATTCTTTCAGTCATTACCCAGAGCTCATGACCAGGTGAGGACCAGGTGAGGACTGGGAGGTAGATGGACCGGTAAATAGACCCATGCTTTCTGGTTCTTTACCATGACAGACCGGTTCAGCGTCGCATCCCTGCAGACGCTAACCTGATCCACCTGTGATGTTTTGTGGCGTTCATGTTGAGTTTCCTGATTAGTTTGAAAACAGCTGATCTACGGGTTGCTGTGGTAACGAGGGAGCGTGGGGTGCGTGACAGCTGGAGGAGCAAGAATGTCCAGACCCAGAGACTATGTGGTTTTTGCTTTTTTTTGTAACGCGGCGACAGCTGACAGTCTTCCTGTTAATAAATAAAACTCAGAGATTTTGAAAAATTGACTTTTTGTGAGAGACCATTACAATATTGTTAAAATTAATGAAAAGTAAATAATGTTGAAAATGTCATTATCATATATTTTTTATTAATAAGTGACAGATAAAAATGGATTATAACTGGATTTTTTGTACCGTGAGTTAGGGCTGGGAAAAACGATTATTTTTGTAATCGATTAATCTAGCGATTATTTTTTCGATGCATCGATTCATCTAACGATTCATTTTTCTATTCGATTCAATCACCGATTATTTCCCCATTATTTGACTTGTATAGTAATTTGACATTTGCTATTTTAAGTATCTCAATGAAATAAACGCAAATTTCTTCATTTGAACACATTTTAATAAAAAACTTGAAAATAAAGTTTGTAGTAGTACAACATTTAACTCAAGATGTCAATCCAATGCTTCAATACAATTTTCATTCCAGTTTCTTCTAAAAGTTCAGAGGACCAGATATAAACACTGGGGTGACTGGGCTTTCTCTGTGGCGGCACCCCGACTCTGGAACCAGCTTCCATTGGACCTACGACTAGTCACTGACCTGGGCCTTTTTAAAGTCAGTCTTAAAACGTTTTCATTCAGGAAGGCTTTTAACACTCCGTAGTGTTGACTTTTATTCCAGTTTTCTGATTCCTTTTAATTCTTAGTTTTGTTTGTTTTTAATGCATTCTTTTATTTGTATTTTTGCTTTTACTTAGGCTTGTAAAGCACTTTGGCTGTCTAGTTGACTGTTGTAAAGGGCTATATTAACCAATAAATAATAATAATAGTAATAATAATAATATTGAATCACATTAAAACTAATTAATGGGGGAGATGGACTTAAATGCAAACCTCCGGGGTCACAGACCTGTGTCTGTGAAACTAGTCTCTCCCTGCGGTCACAGCTGGGCGGAGGGGCGTGACGCTCCAGGCGCTGCTCTGAGCCTCCTGCTAGAACTCCGGTTATATTAACGTCCGTTAGCTCGTATAAAAGCCCAACATACTACGTTATCTTAGACAGAAATAGATGAGTCTGGTTTGTCTATCAGAGAGATGATTATTCTAGCTGACAGAGAGAGACAGAGGAATCAGCTGCTCCGCGGGCGCGCAACAGACTTGACCAGATATTGATCGGGGATCTTTGTTCTGGTGAACTAAAACGACCGACTCCAACAGCCTGAACCTCTATACGTGATGGCAAAACGAACGTCTTTCTCAGAGGGGAATTATTTGCAGATTCAGAGCACGCAAGCATATAAGCAGAGTGTCGGAGATGATTTAGCGAGCGCTGCGTCGTCCGGAACACATGCGTTCCAAACTATAGAGGGCGATCCATAGGGGTCAGGATCAGTGACGGTCCGTTGCACCCCTAGTAAAAACCAGTGTTCCGTTGCACCCCTAGTAAAAACCAGCGTTAGTAAAAAAGTAGAAAACTTTCGGTGTTTTGTCATTTGCGGAAGCTGCTCCTGGATGCCGCTTGAGATGCTGGTGCACCGTCGTGCTTTTATGATCGGCCATTTCCATTTTACAAAGCCGACAAACGACTGATTCGCTTCCTTTTCTGTTAAAATAGTCCCATACTTTTTAAATACGAGTCCGGGTGGACTGATTTACTCACTGGCGCCATGTTTGTTTTGAAAGCGATGACGCATCGACGCACATTTTTTGCGTCGACGTATTTTACGCGTCGACGTCATCGATTACGTCGACGCGTCGTCCCAGCCCTACCGTGAGTCAAAATGACAGATTACGAAAATGTCTAGCGAGACCTCTGATTCCAGTATAGAAACAGTCAAACTGTGCATTATTTAAAGGTCCAACATCATGGTGGTACTTGAAGATCCTACATAGGTTTTAGGTGGTACTCAGGTAAAAATAGTTTGAGAACCACTGTATTATAATAGATATAATAGATTATATTTTAGATAAGGATGATCACAGAATCAAAGGCCTATTCTCACCCACTGCCTTTCATGTCTAAATGTTGGATTCATAGCATTTTGGTGACATATCGGCAGTAACTTGCCTGATCTCATGCAATACCATGAGATGTGTTGTAATCTGTTAGCAATCAGAGTGTGTGCTGTGAATGTCTCAAAGCTACCAGCATAACATTTTTAGTTCAGTATTTGTGGAATGGACTGAGTCACAGACATTATAGTCATGTTTCCATGGCAGGGGTCGGTACGGTTTGGTTCGGATCGCTATTTTGTCTGTTTCCATTGTAAAACCGGTCCATACAACCGATCTGTACCGGACCATTCATGGTCCTCTTATGATGGATATGATGGTTTCCATGTCTGGAAACATGGCTAATATGTTTTCTAAAGTCAGCCGTCTGTAGCAGACTCCTTAAAGTAATAGTTTACCAACAGCTCTGACTCCAACAGTGAATGCTACATGTTAAGGAAAAGTTCATGAGCGATGAATAATGTTCTGAATAATGAAACTTTAGCTCAATATCTGTGAAGTTGGCTGCTTTTTTGTGTTTCCTAATGTTGATTTGCTGTGACGGCCATCTTGATTTTAGTTGATTCCAAAAGTTTTTTTTTCTTCTTTTTCTTTTTTTTTTCTTTCTTTTTTCTTTTTTTAAAACTTTATTTAACAATACATATACAAACAAATATGGCATCGTTATATTTAAACATTGTCAAGTTTGAGTTCAAACAGGAGCATTCACATAGAAATTGAGTAAACACAATAAATGAACAAAATGAATAGTAAAAAAATAAAAATAAAAAAAGGGAGAGAGAGAAAACATTACAGTTGGGATCAAGTTACATTTGTGGGAAATTCAATGAACATGTTCTACAGGTCTTTATCACTCGTTTCAATATATTTTAGGGATTTCAAATATGAATGGAGTTCATTTAGGAATACAGTAAAGACAGGGAACGATTTCATCACTCTGTTTATGGATAAATAATTTGGCTAAAGGATGAAGTTACAGCAGAGCTCATTTCTTTTGTTGTACAGTAATATTCCAAATATGATCGTGTCTTTACTGATCGATTCTAGAAGGGTCATTTTCTGTTTCAACCATTTTTCTAAGTTTTCCCAAAACACTTGTTTTACAACATTCATAGAAGATGTGGTCTATTGTTTCTATGTCATTTTCACAGAATGAGCATTTATTGTCACCAATGTTGAACCGAATTCTTAAAAACTCTTTGGAAGGATAAATCGCATTCATTATTTTGAAGTGTGTTTCTTAAGCTTTTGGAAGTAGAGGAAGTTTCAAGTAAATAGTTCTAAGCCTCTCAATTGATTTTTTTTAATCAAATTTGTAAATGATATTATTTTTGTTCATTCTACCAGGAAATAAAGTTTAATTTAGAGCTATTCTAATTGTGTGATTGTTGCGTTTCTTGTCAGTAATCGGAGTGTCTTTAATAGTTAGGTTTGCTAGAAGTGGGGTTATACGTTGGTATTTTAAGATATTTTGAGACTGAGTAATGAATTGTTTTGGTAACGCATTTTGTAATCTAATAAAGTCTATTTCAGGAGGATTAAAATCATATTTTCTGCAGAACGCTGTGTAGTCTAACAGCTGACCATCTATGTCCATCAGATGTACAATAGACCAGATGTCTTTTTCTAACCAGTCTTTGTAGTTGATTCCAAAAGTTAATCAAATGTCTGAGTCTCATAAAAATTAGCTTATATTTTATACCACATTGATAACGTCCTAACGTTTTCCCATCAGAAGAAGCTCTGTAAGTTTTATTCTTTGAGTTTCTCACACTTTTTAAATATTGGCTTCAGACACATGTTGAATGAGCAGTAAGACACTGTAACCCAGTGAACAGAGGAAGCCTGACTGGGATCAGCCTGTTTATTGAAGCTGTGCTGTTAGATTTCTGTTAACAGGAAGGACCCCTTGTTTTGTTTCCTGTTCTGTGTTTTTCATATTTAATCTCTATCTGAGGGGATTGCACTCGTAAAAATGTGTTTTCCCGCCCAGCAATAGCAGAAGTTACTGTGAGGTCAGAGGTCATTGAAAAGGCATGCTGTTATTCTCGTCCTTCTGAGGTTAAATAAAAATATTTGGTGTTGGTTCAGGCTCAGCAGGTTATTTTGTCCCATGTTTGTGTAAAAGTATTTTCTCGTTATTGATGTTATTTTTAAGGAAGTTATCACACATTTACACCAGTAACTCACTTACAGATAAATCAGTTTGTTTGCTTAAAAAGTTTACTTTAATACTTCATGTTGACTCAGAAACTAATTCTTTTTTTTTTTACCTTGAGGCTAATTCTGCCTCCAGCTGATTGATGTCACATATTTTGATCTTGTTTTGTATGATGTTCTAGTTTGTTCCAGTCAGCTGACTGAACGTTCTCACCTGGTTTGTATTGTGGTTCATTTGGAGTTTCTATGCGCTAAAAAGAAACCAAACAACGGCAAAAAGCTAAAAAAAAAAACAGATTTGAACCAGAGGAACTGAACTACAGGTAAGAAAACGCCACAAGTTTAAATAAATTCCAAGATTTGTTCAATCTTCTGCCTGAAGGGGGCGCTCTGTAGCGTCTGAATCAGCTTCAAACATGAAACACTTGCTAATTTACTTATTTTAAGTGGTTTTAAACACATGGACAGATTATTTGTGTTGATAGTTTCATAAAACTGAAAAACAAGTGTGATTTGAAAAAGGTTTATTTTTCAGTCATCAGCCTTAGCTGGACAGGAAGTTCAGCAGGAAGGAGAAGTAGAGCTGTTGAAAGGAGGGAAGTTAGCAGACTTCCTCCTCAGGATGCTGGATGGAGCATCATGTTACCGGTAGTAGAAAGCTGCCAAATTAAAGCAGGAAACATTTGTAGTTTATGTGTTGATACTTTTATGTTTAGTTAGGACAAATATGAAGTATTTTACACATCATTTGAAAGTCCATGTTTCTTTATTAGTAAATCCAACACGTCACTGTAGTTTACTTACTTTGATGTTTTTGCTTTAGCGCCACCAGCAGGTTGACTCTTCTGGTTTGAATAACTTTTCTTAGGAAAGTAACTGGATGGGATGTCTTCCGCGATGAGTTGGAGTCACTAGTTTTCTCCAGGGTTTCTGCAGGGTATCAAAAAGCATTAAAAGGAATTAACTGGATTTTTTTTGGGGGGGGGGCATTAAAAAGCATTAAATTAGATTCTCAGTGACAATAAAATCATTCTGTAGTTTTCAAGAACATTTTTAAACTGTGATTTGCTGTGAAACTGTTTATGATGTGTATATTTGCATAAACATGCAGAACCGGTCGTGTCAAGTTTTCATAAAACCAGATGTTTGAAAAGAAGCAGCAGCGCTGAACCGGGAGGAGGAAACGTTTGGACAGAAAATGGGGGAAATGCAAACTCCAGCTAAAGTGGCTGAAAATCAATGAATTCAGGGTCTGGCTGCAGCCTCTCTCATGCAGTCAGACGACCACAAATCAGCTGTAAGAGGTGGACCGCAGTTAGCTGTGGCTAGTTACGTTACCGGAACCAACAGCGTAACATCTTCAGCAACTAACAAATCCACTACAGACGGTACAACTACAGCTGCAGTGAAATCTACTGGCAGAACATTAAACACGACGCTGCGGGTTGATTTCTGGTGTCTGAACCAGTGGTGTAGATTTGCTACATGGGGGGTTCGAGTGTGCACCAAAAGAGGAAGTAAAGCGATCCGTCCCGGTCCGGATTGGCCCAAACTAGCCAGTCCACATCCAGACCCAGGGCTGAAGTGGCTCGGCGCAGACCGTGAAGGGGCTCCCGCCGGTCAATCTAGGAACGTATGCCTCCTTTCCCTGGACACAGGTCCGTCTGTGGACCCCGCTCACAGTAGCACAGCACCTGGTCCGCTGGGCTGCACATATTCAGTGGTTAATTTTTTTTCTCATTGTCATCATAGAACAAAAACCACTGATTAATAAACAACTGCAAAACTGAAATTTCTCTATTGAGCTGAAATTATTAGACAAAACTGGCTTAACAAATGATTTGATAGAAGTTCTTAAACCTAATACTCTGCCTCCTAAACACCAAGTAGATACCAACGAAGGCAAGTGGACTTTTTATTTTGTGTAGACGCTCTTCCTTTCATCCAAGGAGTTTTTATTGATTTAACATTGAAAGTGCAGAATGCCACTTACTTGTTTGATTTTCAGTTGTCGTTGTTTTGCTGGTGTAGGATCACCACGACATGCTGCTGGAGATTGAGAGAGATAAGGCCATCACGGACAAGGTCATCCTCATCCAGAAGGTGGTTCGAGGTTTTAAAGACAGGTTTGCTCCTAACATGGGTTGACTCAAATTACAAATAAATGGAGGCTTACTTTGTCTTTAAAAAGTTAAACTTCCGTTTTTAGATCCAACTTCCTCAAGTTGAGGAAGTCTGCTGTGTTGATCCAGAAGACGTGGAGAGGGCATTACTGTCGGAAGAACTATGGAGCTGTGAGCTGTTCTACATCCATGCTGCACAATATTCACATTAACTTAGAAATAAATGTAAGCAAAAAGTGAGCATCCAAAGAGTTTGAAACAGTAAGTGTTCTGTCTTCTTCTGCCTTGTCCCCTCAGATGCGAGCCGGCTTCTCTCGCCTCCAGGCGCTGGTTCGTTCCAGGAAGTTGTGTGCATCGTATCATGTGGCCCGTCAGCGAATCACAGGCTTCCAGGGGCGCTGCCGGGGCTTCTTGGTGCGCCGGGCGTTCAGGCACCGGCTGTGGGCCGTGATCACCATCCAGGCCTACACCAGAGGCATGATCGCTCGCCGTCTGTACAAGAGACTGAAGGGAGAGGTAAGCAGTGGAAGTTTAGGACCGATCTACTGATCTGATCCATTTGCAAACCTGCCAGCGATGGCTTGAGAACCTTCAGCCGTGCTGCTCCTTGTCTCTGGAACTCCCTTCCTGTAGCCATTTAAACCTCAGAGTCCTTTACTCCATTCAAGAAAGCACTTAAAGCTCACCTTTTTAGGCAAAACAATTTCTATTCTGACAGATTTTGCTGCTGTTTTTATCTACTTGTCTGTTTAAACTGTAGAGTTGCCTTTTTTATTGCAGTAATTGTTTCCTTTGTGAGTTTACAGTTAACCGGTTATTAACCATTTAGAGCTTCAATAGCCGGTTAAACAAAATTTGGAAAACGTGCATCCCTAGTAAATACTGTTTGTTTTTTAATTATTATTTTCATATTGTTAATTGAATTTGGACATTGACCAGATAAAATGCCCACAATGCCGTAGCCTACGTTGCAGCTTTTTGTTTTATTATCAACTTCTGTTTGCTGTCAGTACCGCCGGAGGCTGGAGGCTGAGAAGATGCGTCTGGCTGAGGAGGTCAAACTGAGAAACCAGATGTCTGCGAAGAGAGCGAAGGCCGAAGCTGAACGCAAACACCAGGTAACCAGTCCGACTGGTAAAAACTTTGTTCATTGAGGATTTCTCTAAAAACGTAAATACATGAGAAAAACCAGATCAGCATGCTGCAACATGTAAACTTAGCTTTTAGCTTCTGTTTTTCCTCCTCTGTAAATGTTTATTTTTGTAAATACAGCAGAAGTTAAATTAGTAATGATCATGAAAACATTTAGTAAACCTTACAGAGATGTAATTTAGGATAAGTTTGCAGTGTTGGGAACGTTACGTTAAAAAAGTAATTAGTTATAGTTACTCGCTACTTGTTCCAAAAAGTAACTGAGTTAGGTACAGAGTTACTCTATAATAAAAGTAACTAGTTACCAGGGAAAATACATTTTCGCGTTACTGTTTTAAAAAACAGTTGTGGTATATCAAAGAATTTTGAATTTTTTGAGCGGTTTTTATGAGTAATTTGAAATGAGTGAAAGAAACAGGAACTCCTCACAAACACATTCTGGCTTTTTACCTCAATGAGTTTGAAGTAGTGGTTAAATCTCTGCCTTGAAAATTACAACTTTTCATCCAAACACTCCAGACTCGTCTCTGCTGCTTCGTCGGTTCGATTCCGTTCTGTTTTTAACTGTTTTGGACTGTTTTTGGCGTGGCTACGGCCTACAGTTAGCTTAGTAAACTAGACCGCCAGCTTTGCTGTGGCTCGCCAGGCTAGCCGACAGCAGCTCTTCTTGTTCTAAATAAAGCCACGGGGACTGAACCTACGAACGTTAGGTAACACTGTTCTTTTAAACAGCATTATTACAAACACTGTAAGTTTGTGACCAAAGTCAGTGCAGTTCAATTTACCACTGAGCTCGATGAGACTGTAGTTAGTTATTTAAATGTGTCCTCTGGTTTAGTGTGTTTTAAACCTGCAGCTGGTTTTTGTAAATCTAACCTGTGATTTTTTTAAACTAGATTATTAGATCTGTTGTCTGTTTCTCAGATCAGTGCCAGGTTTTTTCTTTCCATAATGTTTAAATTAGATCACATTTATTTATTTATAGATTATGGCATATAGCGGCGTATAGCTCAGTTGGTAGAGTGGCCAGTCTGGTAACTGGAAGGTTGTTGGTTCGATCCCAGCTCCAGCTTGGTTACGTTGTCGTTGTGTCCTTGGAGGTACTTCACCCTCCTTGCCTGCTGTTGGTGGTGAGGAGGGCCCAGTGGCGCCAGATTGTTTGCGGTGACTCCAGCCTCTGACGTTCTGGGCAGCTGTAGTTAAAGTGAAGCTAACTGCCATTAGTGTGTGAATGGGTGAATGTGTCTAATGTAGTGTGAAGCGCTTTGGGAGTTCTAGGACTTAGAAAGCGCTGTACAAGTACACGCCATTTACCATCTTACATTGTTTTTTTTTTGTATTTGTTGTTGTTGTTTTTACTTTCTAGGAGCGTCTGGCCACACTGGCTAAGGAGGATGCTGAGAGGGAGAAGAAGGAGAAGGAGGACGCTCGGAAAAAGAAGGAGATGGTTGAAGAGATGGAGAAGGCCCGATCGGAGCCCGTCAACGACTCCGACATGGTGGACAAGATGTTCGGATTCCTGGGAACAACCAGTTCTTTACCGGGTCAGGAAGGACAAGCGCCTGCTGGCTTTGAGGTGAGGTGACCAGCAGTTTTCTCTCAGGAGGTCAAGTCACATCACTTAGACGTGATTAGAAGAACAGTCTGTTTTTATTTGATGGTGGAGATCGAGGTCCTTTCTTCTCTGCAGGATCTGGAGCACACTCATCATGAGCTGATGGAGGAGGATCTGGACGAGGCTCTTCCTCTTCCTGAAGATGACGAAGAGGAGGACTTATCAGAGTACAAGTTTGCTAAGTTTGCAGCAACCTACTTCCAGGGCAACACGACGCACAGTTACGTCCGAAGACCCCTCAAACAGCCGCTGCTGTTCCATGACGATGAAGGAGACCAGCTGGTAGGTCACCTTTGACCCCTCTGAGCAGTTCTGACCTGTAAAGATGTTTGTTTTTGTCAGAAGTAAGTTCAGGTTCTGTTGGGAAGGTTTTACTTCAACATAATTAGTTATGTGAGTAAAAGTAGGAATTTTTATTGATCTGGAAAAGAATCGTGAGTTAAATCTGTCAGAAATAATTTGACAAACCAGGTGATTTTATTACCTCTGCTCTTCTTTACGTCTTATAAAATCACCTTTTGAGGTCTAATGGATTTTGATTTGCAGCTGTACTTTTAACATATGAAGTTTAGGTTTTCACAGACAAAAATCTAAATTTCAATCACAGTCAGCTGAAATAAATGCACCTGTGACCGTTTTATAGAAAACACCTGATTCATTTGAGATAAACGCTTCGTCCATTTTTATCTCAGGCTGCGTTAGCCGTGTGGATCACAGTCCTGAGGTTTATGGGAGATCTGCCGGAGCCGAAGTACCACACAGCTATCAGCGACGGGAGTGAGAAGATCCCCGTCATGACCAAGATCTACGAGACGCTGGGAAAGAAGACCTACAAGAGGGAGCTGCAGGCGCTGCAGGAGGAGGGGGAGGTGAGGGGGACAGGAGCAAAAACAGCTGAGTTTTTATTCCTCTGGTTTAAATTCGCTTCTTTTGTGATCCAACGTTATTCAGTCAGCTGAGTCAAGGTAAACAAACATATTTGAACTGTTTAACTGACCGGTAAATTAAAAATTCAAAACACTGGGACGTGATGCTGTTCTGCAGAAACTTTAACAGATTCTTTTTGCTCACATTTAATAATGTCATATAATGTTATTAACTGTGATTAAGAAGTTTCTTTTGTCCTGAAGATTACAAAAAACTGCAAAAACTGATTTCTAAGAAAGTTTTTAAAAAAACTTGTTTTTAGACAGTTTAACTTATTTTAGTCTGAAAAGAAAATATATTCTTACAGCCCTACTTGAAATAAGCCGTATTTTCTTAAATATGGTCAAATTTTCTAAATTTGAGCAAAAACATCTGCCAATGGGGTAGGGATGGGTACCTTTCATATTTGAATTGATCCGGTACTTAACGGTACCTATATTTGATACTTTTGCATGTTTAATAATTAATTAAAGCTCTTTTTTAATTAAATATGTTTATATCTCAATATATAACAATATGTAGCAAATATCATAGTAAATAACTACAACTGTTTGTATTTTTTCATCGTAGTGTTTTACAAAATTCTTCAATCTGAAAACCTTTAACCAACTGCTGAGTGTTTTCTAAATGATGCAACAATTCAAACCATGAAGCTCCATGAACTCCTGTTCCTCTACTTTGTCTTCTGGAATAACTCTGATGAGGAGAACAGGTCATTTCTTCTCCCTCAGATATTTTCTCTACTTCCTGCTGGGTCACCTGTCCTGTCTTTAAATAAAGCAACACAACAAAGAATAAAAATACAGTAATATGATCGTACTGGAACAGTGGACATATACCCAGCAGTTATCCACGTTACAATCACAATGAACAAACCTCGTCTCCAGTGAAGAGGGCTACAGCTTCATTTTCTAGGAGGGCGCAGCGGCGTAATCTCTATCGCACACACACTCGCAGCTTCTCCGACACACACGCACACAGTGACAGCAACGCACACACAATTGCAGCACGTCTGACACACGCACACAACATGCCCAGTAGGGGTGTGCCAATTCACTAAAAATCAATTAGTCGTGATGTGAAATGTTACAAATCCATTCCGATTCATAAGTATTCAAAATCGATTGTTTATATTATTTATTTTTATTTATTTAAAATGTCAGGAACATAAATGCCGCCCGGACATTTTAGGGGACGGACCGCCGGAAACAACGAGATGGTTTCCGCTTCTAGTTCAACTATGCAGCGCGAAATTCATTCAGTAGGTTTAAAGGCAAGCGTTTGGAAATATTGAGGTTTTTATAATAAGATGAATGGAAAAGGCCTGAGGAGACTTGGTCCCTGTCTAAGTTACATGAAGAAAAATAAAATATAATGATACGAACGCTCGTCAGCACCTCACCTGTTAACACTGCGGGTACGAGGAGGAGAAAAGCCGTCAGCTGTTGCTCTAAACAGTGAATATTTGAAGAAGATTCAAACTTTACACGGCTCTGAAAGGGAAAAGGATTTCCGTCCATATGAGCTGTTAACAACCAGGACTTTCACGCTGTGATGCGGACGCTGGAGTCCAGGTAAGAACTTCTTAGACAGGAAGTTGTAAGTTTCCCGTCCTGAGGCTGATGGCAGCAGTGCTGATGAGAGGCTGTAGGAACATTTACTGCTGATTATCACGTCTATATCCTGGTATTATTAGTTTACATTTATTTGATCAGTTTAACTGTTATTTCAAAACGTTTCCACCAGTGTTATTAGAGCTACTGTTAGTGAATTTGTTAAAACTACTTAAATTGTGGGGAAAAATATTTAATTTGATGATTTAAATTTTGATATATATTTTTGTTGTTGCTGAATAGGTGAGATCTTGTATTTTTCAAAAGAAATAATCTAGAGCTGCTGGGACAAAAACTGAAAGTTGTAAAGGATTTAGGTTAAAGGAAGTTTAACTTATCACTAGAGGAACTTTTCCCTGCAGATGTCAGCTTTTTGTACTATTAAGAGGATTTTATTTTTCTAATTACTTTGATAAAGCAAATATTTTACACTTTAGTTGTCAAAGGAGCATCTTTGTTGTTGTTTTGTTTCTATTTCTAACTCACTATGAAACATCATTTGGACGTGTTGGTGTTATTTGTGGTTTCACTAAAATAAAATATACTACATCAAATTGTTTGCATACCTCAATTAATGGAAACTAAATCGATTTAAAAGGAGAAAATAGCTATTCAAGGGATTGAAGAAAAAAAATCCTAAATGGGGAAAAAAAGATGCAACAAAAAATGTAAAACTTGTTTTAAAATCGAATCGTGAAGCACCCAAGATTGCACACCCCTAATGCCCAGTGCTGGTGATGCGCGTGCAACATCAGCGACAGCTTATCAGGCTTAATCGCTGTGTCACAAATTCTCATTAATGACGGATAGATTCCGAAACGAGGCGCCGTTTCAGATCACGTGAGTCGGTCCTCGGTCGGTACCACGGAATTCAGTCGGTGCTAAAATTCTTAAAACTAGCTAATTATTCTAAAAGCATAAAAACTAGCTATCAAGCAACGTCTGCTTACCCCATTGGCAGTTTTTTTTGCTCAAATTTAGAATATTTGACCATATTTAAGAAGATTTGGCTTTTTTCAAATATGGCTGTACGAACATATTTTCTTTCCAACTAAAAAGAAATTAAAATGTCTAAAAACAAGTTTGTAAAAAAACTAGAAATCAGTTTTTACAGTGTCTGACAAACAAATGCAGTCAGTCTGTGACTTGATTTTAAATTTCTTTGGTTTTTATTTGATAAAAATAAACCAGGTGTTTACTAGTTTACAAATCCACTCCTAATCATTATGGTATATCTGAATGGTTCATGGCCTTACTGTGCACATTCTGAATGTTGAATGCCAACAAGGTCTTTTTTGTTTTTTATCTCATCCTGCTAGATCTTGCCTTTAATGTTTAATGAGCCTTAGTTTCTCTCTCTCTGCCTCCAGACACCTCACTCTGAAAGCCACAAGAAAAACAGCGTCCGACACAAACTGGTTTCTCTCACTTTGAAGAAGAAATCCAAGATCACAGAGGAGGTGAAAGACGAACAGCAGGAAGTGATGCGTTCCCCTCTCACTAGTCGGAGAACTTCAGAAATAGTTACCTTGTGATGCTTTTCAGGTCACCAAGCGCCTCAATGATGGAGAGTATAGTCTCCATGGCAACAGCATGCTGGAAGATCGGCCGACTTCCAACTTGGAGAAACTTCACTTCATCATCGGCAACGGGATCCTGAGACCAGGCCTGAGGTAAACATGGTGCTCGGATGGAGCTCTGCAGCAGAACACAATGTACTTTAGGCTGTGTTACATCTGTGAGACATGATGGATTAAAGTTAGTTTTTTGTGACATATTTGTGTTTCCAGCTGTGTCTGAAACAAAAGATTTCTTCTAAATCTGTTTCATCTTCTGTCCACCTTGTAAGAAGATGAACTTACAGAATTCAGTAAAATCAGCTCATGTCAAAGCCTGGTTTGTGTTTTGCGTGTTAGAGATGAGATCTACTGTCAGATCTGTAAGCAGCTGAGTCAGAACCCGTCTAAAAGTTCTCACGCTCGTGGCTGGATCCTCATCTCGCTGTGTGTCGGCTGCTTCGCCCCGTCAGACAAATTCCTTAAGGTCAGTTTGTCTGAAACTTCAGATGAAAACTGTCCCCTCACACGACGACACACAGGAGTCATGACTGTAGTATTTGTATAAAATACTTAAACATGTGCTAGTTGTTGTACTTATGTGTCATCGTTCTGTTTGGTTTATTTTTTGTAGTATTTGAGGAATTTCATCAGAAGTGGGCCGCCGGGTTACGCTCCATACTGCGAAGAGAGGCTGAGACGAACGTTTGTCAACGGGACGAGAACTCAGCCACCGTCCTGGTTAGAGCTGCAGGTCCGAACGAACGCTCTGGTTTAGCTAACAGTGGAAACTTAAAGGGATATTCCAATAAAAAGTGATTTTTTTTTTTAATCTGTTGTCATATTCCTCATAGTTAGATCAGTGGGCCAAAACAATTAGTAAACAACCCTGTTGTTTTCCTGATCCAGCAGTGCTCCTTTAGCATTAGCTTAGCGTAAAGCACTGTAAGTGAATGGTACCAACTAGCATTGTGAGAAAAAAGTCCTTCAAACTACCTCAGTAGTGATACCAATGATACTAATTCTGCCTAGTGACCTCAGTAAACGCAGAACACATGCACTGTTTTTTTTTAATTGCATTTAAAAAATCTGCGAGGCCATTTTCTCTAAGAATTATACATATAGGTATCGAAAAAAATATCGTTAAGGTACCGGTATCGAAAACCAGGTATCGTTAAAGTAGTAGTATCAAAAAATATTTAACGATACCCAGCCCTACTGAGGTCACTAGGCAGAATTAGTATCTCTAGTATCACTACTGAGTGAGTTTTAAGGACTTTTTTCTCACAATGCTAGTAGTTACCATTCACTTACAGTGTTTTACGCTAAGCTAAAGCTAAAGGAGTACTGCTGGATCAGGATAGGTGCTGGGCTGTTTACTACGGTAATTATTTTTGCCTATTTATCTAACTACGGGGGATATGGCAACAGACAAAAAAAAAAAATCACTTTTTGGTGGAATATCCCTTTAATAATCCTGCTGTTCCAGGATTTTGTAGATGAACACGTCAGTCTTTTATTTTATTGTAAATGTCTTCGCATTTGTATAGCGCTTTTTGAAGTCAGTGGACTACAAAGCGCTTTACATCAGTCAGTCATTCACATGCTGATGGAGCTACAGAGGCGAGGCGCCACCAGCCCTCTGACCACCACCACCAGCAGGCAATGAGGGTAAAGTGTCTTGCCCAAGGACACATTGACAAAGTAAAGGCCTATTCATCCTCCACGAGAAGAAACCACGAGAAGAAAGAAATTTGTTCTCGCTGGGGAGCGCCGAGAACAAGAAAAAAGTTCGTTTCGGCAGGGAGCATTCATACTCCCCAAGAACTCAGCTGTCGAACTGCTTCAGTGACGTATCAAATGGGTGTGCGTATCAGGTGTGTGTGTGTGCAGTTTAAAACGATCCGTCCTCGCTACCTGAGGAGCGGAGGTATACGGGTCTCCGGCGCAAACCCTCGCGGTTCGCGCTGGTCCTCCTAGCTCGGGTCGATCCAGACCGTGACTCGGACTCCTCGGTCCGTCCGCACAAAGCAGCACAGCAAGCGCCGGAGAAAAACGTCAACCGCTACCCGCAGTAACCACGCTCATCCTCCCTTTCTGACCAATCACAGCAGTTGTTCTCGGACATCCTGCCGAAAAAAGTTCGGCCCGGCTGATGTGCACAAGAACAAGCCGTTAGCGCTGCCGAACTGGGGCTGCGAGAACAAAATGACGTCATTTTGTTCTCGCAGCCCCCCAGCGAGAACAAATTTCTTTCTTCTCGTGGAGTATGAATAGGCCTTAACCCAGCTGGAACAGGGATTTGATCCTGCAACCCTCCAGTTTCAAGACCAAACACCCTACCACTGAGCTACTGCCTCCCTACTTATTATGTTTTTATGTTTTATCCTTTTAGGTTGTTGAAATATTGCAACTCCTCTTTAACAAAAAAGTGTTTTCAAGCAATCAAGCAATGCTTTTCTGAAGTTTATTTCAGTGTTAATTAATTTGAGCTTATAACAACTGATTTCAGCTGTAAACTAAGTTGACTGAAGCTCTAAAACCAACAGGCCACTAAGTCGAAGAAGCCCATCATGTTGCCGGTGACGTTCATGGACGGCACGACCAAAACGCTGCTGACCGACTCGGCCACCACGGCTAAGGAGCTCTGCAACGCCTTATCGGACAAGATCAATCTGAAGGACCGCTTCGGCTTCTCACTGTACATCGCTCTGTTTGATAAGGTGAGACGCACACCAGGTCTCTTCAATTCATCTTTTGATTTAACTGTTTTATGTGTATTTTGATCTCATGTTTATTTAGATGTTAGTTTTATAGGTTGGTTATGAAGTCTTTTGTTTACTTGGGAACACGTGATGTGCTCCACCTGCAGGTCTCCTCTTTAGGCAGTGGGAACGATCACGTGATGGACGCCGTATCTCAATGTGAGCAGTATGCTAAGGAGCAGGGAGCTCAGGAGAGGAACGCCCCCTGGAGGCTTTTCTTCAGGAAGGAAATATTCACGCCCTGGCACAACCCTCTCGACGATCAGGTCGCCACAAACCTCATCTACCAACAGGTCGTCAGAGGAGTCAAGTTTGGAGAATACCGCTGCGACAGGGTGAGTCGGTCTTAAGGGGCTTATTTTAAAACGATAATTCATAATTTGAGGAAATGGGTACTACTTGTATTACTAGAGGATAAATAAGAGCACACAAATCTTAAATATATCTTAACAATTACACAAAAAAATGCAAAACCCTGTATTTTGTAATGACAGGTTAGAAAAAATCTTGACACATCAAAGTTCTTCATCATTTCCTGATTTGTTTTTGCTCCTTCCAAATCCAAACACTCACATTTACATCCTGGTTATCTCTAGGATGACCTGGCGGAGCTGGCCTCACAGCAGTATTACATCGACTACGGCTCAGAGATCCTTCTGGAGCGCCTGCTGAGCCTCATCCCGTCCTACATCCCAGACAGGGAGATCAGCACCTCCAAGACGGTGGAGAAGTGGGCTCACTTCATCATGGCTGCACACAAAAAGGTGCTCAGAGTCTTCGTTACTGGGTGAAAGCTGCTGTTTTCAGATGGGTTTTCAGGAATTACTGTGACTGCTTGGATGCAGACTAAAATAACTAAAAGTCTTGAATGGTGGCTCAGATGTTTTGTACGTTTAGTTACTTCTACTTCCTTAAACGTGTAAAGCCTAAAGCGGTTCCACCATTCATACCTGGAGTTTGTAAAAAGGCCTAATCACAAAAATCATAGCTGCTAATATAATTATCATAAAAACAGCTTTAAGTTTATTGCATTCTGACTGAAGGGTAAAGCAGCACAACACCATGCATACAGTTAGGAGGAGATTGCTGACTGGTGCACACAAAACAACCATCAGTGTGGAAAAGGAAACCCTAATACAGACTTTTTCCAACATATAGAGTTTTCTCTCCGGTCAATGAGCAGGGCACTGCAGGGAATCGAACCCCATCTCATCTCTGAGAGTACCGTTACCAGTGCCTTTTGTGTTTTGGTGTGACCTGAGGAGGTAAAGCAAAACTTGATTTGTGTTTTTTTAACAAGTTATTTTGAGTCTCTTGAGGATAGCTGTAGTTACAGAAGAGGATTAGGGCCACCTAAAAGAAAAAAATTATAATGATTAGAATTCTGACTTTATTCTCAGAATTCTGACTTTAATCTCAAAATTCTGAGAAAAAAGTCAGAATTCTGACTTTAATCTCAAAATTCTGAGAAAAAAGTCAGAATTCTGACTTTATTCTCAGAATTTTGAGATTAAAGTCAGAATTCTGCTCATTATAATTTTTTTCTTTTAGGTGGCCCTAATCCTCTTCCGTATGTAGGTGAGCAGGATTGGATGCCACTAACCTAAAATGTATCTGAATCGCTCTTAGTCTGGCCCCTCACCCAGAAACCATTCGCCACGAGGAAAAAAGCCCCAAGCAGCAGTTTCTGGTGTCCTCGGGACACGCAAACCCTTCCACCACGGTAAGGTGGCGATTCACGGAAGGGATAAAAAACTTTTTTTTTTAAAGATTTGTTTGGTTTTATGTTTTTTTAATTAAAATTTTTTAAATGTTTTTTTTGGTTTTATTTTATTTAAAAAAGGCATTTGATTCCTTAAATCATGACATTTTAAAGCTACACTCGGCAGGTTGGTAAACAAGCTACGTATCGCTAGCTATTTTACAGAAACATTTTTCGGTATTTTTTTCCTAAAATCGAAGCGCTAATTCTGTCCTCCTCTCACTTCCGGGATGTTCTGCTGTAAAATGCGCCTGGGCGGATTAATGGCGGATCCAAGCAGTGAGGAAGTGCTGCAGACTTTGTTTTTTTTTTTAATCTCCACAATATATTTATAGCTGTACTATGTTAGAACGTTAAGAGGCATGGAAAAATCGTTAAAAGCTACATTGTTTACCAACCTGCCGAGTGTAGCTTTAATTCAGAAGTTAAAGCAGCTATCTGGATTATTTTTCCACGTATCAAAGTTTTCTAAATGTTTTAAATGATATTTCAGGTCTAAACTGTTGTAGCATGGTTAGAAAAGTCACACCGAACGTTAAATGTTGATAAAACAGTCTCCATCTGTTTTTCTTCAAGGGCACGATCTGCGATTAGAAGCAGCGTTTTAAATCTAAAGATTAATGGGTAAAATATCAGACAGGTCTCAGATTTAAAGTATCTTGGGGTCATACTGGAACCACATAAACTTTGATGAGCACATCAAAAAGGTGAACAGAGTTGAAAAAGCAAACTTGCATACTCCTAGACCAGGGGTATTCAACTAAATATGCCAAAGGTCCAGATCAGCATTCGCGACCTGGTCCTCGGTCCGGGGGCAGCGCCACCTTAACCTGCTTACACACACACACACACATATATATATATATATGTGTATGTATATATATATATGTACAGTATATATATATATATATATATGTGTGTGTGTGTGTGTGTGTGTATGTGTGTATTTTTATATATAAATAATTATTTGGAGATAGATGGATGGATAGATAATTATTTATATATATTTAAATACTTAAACATATATTCTCTGAGCACAAGATCCCCATTAATTAGTTTGTGGTTGAAGTTAATTTTTGAGAAAAATGGTTTGTTTTTTTTCTTCTGCTGTTCAGATGCAGAAAAGTCGACATTATTTTGACATTCTGGTCCAGTTTTTGACCAGAATGAACTGATTACTGACAATGGCCTGGATCATTGCTCGTCTACCTGCTCTGAGCTTCTTCTCCTCTCCTCCTTTCTTCACCTCTCCAGCATATCTGCCTGGTGCATGAGTGTGCCAGCTCTTTCTTTAACCAATTTGAAGAATTCTGCAGCGGGTGAGGGTGTTGGGCGCTCCCAGATCAGCCAAAAAATACATCCCTCCAGCTAAATTATCCGTTATTGTGTGTGTGTGTGTGCGTGCGTGTGAGAGCGTCTGCAGGTGTAATGACGCTGAGAGACGTCCGGTTCTCGCTCTGCGACCGCTGTGGCCTCATTTATAAAACTTATAAAATAAATATGTTTATAATTTGTTATATTTGATATAAAACTTATAAAACAAAAAAAAACGGGTCGCAAAGGGAGTCACTTTCTCCGCAAACTTTAGGATTTATAAAAGAAAACGGAGAAATGATGTACTCTGCAAACTTTGCATAAGCACATTTTAGAGAAGGTTAAAAAACCTTTATTTTAGAGACGTCAGACTAAATAAAAGGCTTTCAGTCATTATAACGTGTTTTAATGAGACAGGTCGGGGCAGGTTCTAAAAATAGACGCAGCGATGCGGAGCGGTTTGGGGCGGGTCAGAAGTTTTCAAATGTGCAGAACCCACGGGTCGATAAAAACCCTGACCCGCGCATCACTAGTGTGCGTGGCGCCTTTCTGCAGCAGTAGATCTCTTTCTGAAGCTGCGGGAGGGGCTGCCCGACCGTGGAGTAGGGGGAGCTTAGCGAACTAAAGGAGTTGCCGCGGTGCGCCACTCGCTTGGCGCTCGGCTTCACCTCCAGGACTCCGGTCCGGGACTGAGTTCCGAACCATGTATGCAGGGGGAGGGCGAGGTCCGCGGGTTCCGAGTGAGCGACGAACCTGCTCATTAGTGCTCGCGTGTCTCCTCGGACACGCCTGCTCCTTAAGGACCAGGGACCGGGTCTGGATTTGCTGGGTCCAGACAGAGCCGGCTCTGGGTCCGGATCCGGACCGCGGTCCGCCTGTTAGTGACCCCTGTCCTAGACTGATTAGAGACTGTCTACCATGCCATCGCCGTGTTCTCAAAAATAGAATCTGATGAACTTTGACAATTTCATTAAGTTTTCAATTCTAAAATTCATCTGTAAATGATTTTATGTAAAGCCTCCTGTGGTTCCTGGTTCAGTAAGTCGTGGAGCATCTAGTGGGACCTGTAAGGTTCCTTTATTTAAAACATCTCTTAGACAAACTGTGTTCTCTGTACGTGGAGGTAACATGTGGAGTTCTCTTCCTGCAGAGCTAAAACTGAACTCTGGAGTCAGTTTAGGCCAAAGCTGAAGCCGTTCCTTAAGAAGGAACAGATATGTAGTCATGAGTGAAGGTCTCCTTTTCTTCCTGACCATTTTTGCGCTGCATCTTCTCTGTTTTTGCATGTTATTGATTTAGTGTCTTTGTTGAATGACTGGTTGTCTAATGGTTGACACACTGGCCTGGGATTCCATGATGACAGGATGCTAAGGGAGGAAGTCGGGGCTGGATGACTGATTGTGGGAGGAGTCATCGACTGTCATATAGCTTTTCCATCACACCTGACTATGAACACAGACTCACACTGACTGCTAGGACCAGTTTAGACTCACTGAGCAACCTGAGGTAGGGCGGGTGAACCGGAGCTCCCGGAGAAAACCCGCTGGCAGCACAAAGAGACACAAAGAACAGGTTACCTGCTCTCTGGGAACCCTGGTGCTACCTTTTTTTTTTTTTTGGACCCCTGGTGTAAGGCGTGGTAGACCCTGGACACAGAAACAATCAAGGCGAAGGTCTCATCAGAACAAGCAGACACGGGGAACGCTCTGAAACCCAACAGGAAGTCTCCAGCTGGGACTGGAGACTTGGTTTGTGTCAGGTTTCCGTGGTAACGTCTTGACCCCGTGCTGCTTGTTGTGAGTGTGATTCATAGTGGTTGTTGTGTGTTTGATGGTGACGTGTGTGATGAAGGGAAGGGATTTTACTGGTTTTCCTTGGAGGATTGGGACTTTTTGTTCTGTCGACGACTCTTTGGAGTCATAAACTTCTTGAAGCTCCTCCATGCAGAGATCTGCTGCTGTTCTTGAATGGACCTACTGAGCTCAGAGTTGGTTTCTTCCAAGCTGATGACCTTGGTACTGAGGTCAGTATCGACGAAGGTCCTTGAGCTGTTTTGTCATTACTTCTCTACTGTTGGTCAGCTGGACTTCTAAAGAGTTTCTGCTCTGTAGTTCTGTAACGAAAACTTCTTTTCAAGACCACGCAAAGTTCATTCTTTTCTGAAAGCTGGAGTTTCATGTCCTCCAGCTCCCCCAGAACCTTCTGGTCTGCTTCTTTGTGCTCCTCTTTGAGATGTCTCAACTCCTCGTTGAGGGCCTTGTTTCTTTCCTGCAGCTGCTGAAGGTCCTTCAGTTTCTCTGTCATTACTTCTCTGATGTTGTTCAGCTGGTCTTCTAACGAGTTTCTGATCTGTACTTCTTCAGTAAAACGTCTTTCCAAGTCCTCACAGAGTTGATTTTTTTCTGCAAGCAGGAGGTTTATGTCCTCCAGCTCCTCCAGAACCTTCTGGTCTGCTTCTTGTTGCTCCTCTTTGAGATGTCTCAACTCCTCATCGAGGGCCTTGTTTTTGTCCTGCAGCTGCTGAAGGTCCTTCAGTTTCTCTGTCATTACTTCTCTGATGTTCATCAGCTGGACTTCTAAAGAGTTTCTGCTCTGAAGTTCTTTAGTAAAACTTCTTTCCAGGTTTGTACAAAGTTCATGTTTTCCTGTGAGCTGGAGTTTCAGGTCCTCCAGCTCCTCCAGAACCTTCTGGTCTGTCACCGTTTGACTTGAATTGCAGTTTCCCTTCATCTCAAGGAGCTCGATGTTCCTTTTTTTAAGCTCATTGATCTCCTTCTTGAGATTCCCGTTGACACTGAAGACATCTCTGAACTTTTTCAGGTCTTCTTCAGTTTGCAGTCTGAGCTGCCGTTCTTGGTTCAGTTCTTTCTCCATCGTCTGACAGACGAACATCTTTTCTTTAAGCTGGTGTCTGAAGTTCTTTTGCTCCTCGAGAACTTTCATTGCTGCCTGCTTTTTGTCAGAGGAAGCTTGTGCCAGCATCTCAGTGAGGTCAGCGGTCTTTTTAGTCAAACCTTTGACCTCCTTTTTCAAATTCTCATTAGGACACTATAGTATATACTATAGAGACAGATCTCTATAGTAACTATTATTAATAGTTCTTTTCTTTAAAATAACCAGTGGTTGTGTGTCGCTCTTATATGTGTATATATTAAACTCTTATTGTTTGTTATTAAAACTCTTAATGGTTTGGCCCCTCCTACATTTCTGATTGACTCAGTTTTGGCCCAGTGGTGAGTCTTGGAGGTCTTCGTCCCAGTTTCTGTTAAATGTTCTGAGAACCAGATAGAAACACTGAGGCGACCGAGCGTTCTCTGTAGCAGCACCCCGACTCTGAAACCAGCTTCCCCTGAACCACCGACCTTGGCCTTTATAAATCCAGTCTTAACACTTGTTCATTCAGGAAGGCTTTTAAAACCTGTAGTGGTGACTTTTATTCTGAATTCCTTTTGTGTACAACACATTTTTTTATATTTATTTTTGTTTTTAATTAGACTAAATCACTTAGACTGTCTAGTTGACTGTTGTAAAGGGCGATATAAAACAATCAATGAAATGAAAAACAAAGGAAGTTCAGGAAGCAGAGAATTCTGAGTTGTTTGTTTGCAGATGACACTGCTGTTAATGTTTTGATCTCCAACAACGATGGGTCACCTGATCGTTGCTTCATTTCACCTGTAAACAAACCTCTCTGGTCCTTCTCAGGGTGTCTACACCCAGAAGAGGTTTGACCCTCAGAAGGTGAAACAGGAAGTGGTGGACTTCTCTCGCCACAAGTGGCCGCTGCTCTTCTCTCGTTTCTATGAAGCCCTCAAGTTCTCAGGTGACTATTATTCACACATCAGCAGGATTTTTAGTTCATTTTATCATTAATAATGCTGAAAAACGGAGAATTGACTTCCTTTGAAGTATTAGATGCAATTTAAGGGTAAATAAATAATTAAATGTATTTAATAGATCATTTGAACAGGTTTGGCTCAGTCATAAAAATGTAAACTATTACTGAAAAGGTTTTTATTTATTTGATATGGATTATAATTCAAGATCTCCTCCATGAAACGTTTTGTTTTTTTACACCTAAAAGCAGCTGATTGTACATTAATTCAGACCAGTGACCATTAAATACAATTTTACTTTAGATAATAAATTGGCTTTTAGTGAAACTTGACAACTACTCTCCTTTTGTTTGTGTAAAACAAAACAAACCAAAAAAGAAAAGTAGAATTATTAAAGGGTTTTTTAAATTATGGAATGAAACACATATTTGGGGGTTCGTAATGGTGACTGATTGATTTTCTGTTATAACTCTTCAGGCCCCAGCCTGCCTAAAAACGAACTGATCGTCGCCGTGAACTGGACCGGGGTTTATTTTGTTGATGAACAGGAGCAGGTCCTCCTAGAACTCGCCTTCCCAGAAATCACAGCAGTTTCCAGTAGCAGGTGATGCTTTTTGCTTCCATTTACAGCTCATTTCTTTGAGTGATTTTCTGTTAATGGTTTTTTAATCACATTTTATTTTATTTTTAAAGGCACACTATGTACCTTTTTTATATTTTAAATCTTGTCCTTGACCCAGTCTGTGCTAATCTGACCCTTTACAGGTTAATAAAAGTCCCTCAGCCCCATCTGCTGCTTGGATCCAGAATACCACGTTTGTAACTCCTGAGTCTCTGGTCCGGTGCCCTGAAGTCTCACAAAGTCACGTATCTCTTGAGGTTTAGGCTAACCCAATGTGGCTAGCTGTTATGCTAGCTCCGGAGTGTTTTTAGCTCATGATTCCTGATTTTTCCCATCTCTCCCTGCTTGAACAGCTGATTTCTTTGAATGAGTGATGAACCGCTCCAGTAGAAAGCAGTGAAGGCTGAGGAGACATTTCAACAGTTACATTTAGGCAGGGGCGCCGTAAAGGGGTGAAAGCTTAGGAAGATTCTAAGGGCCCACGACTCTTAGGGGGCCCCAAAAAAGTCTCTAATTTAAAAAAAAAAAATTTAAGTTTAAAAATCTAAAGTACTTTACTCCTCAGTATTTTGTTAAAAATTAAGACATTAAACAAACAATATTTTTGTCTTCATAAAATGTATATCACAAGTCTCTACTTTATTTATAAAAATATAATTTTAACCCCCCCCCCCTTACATCAGCATGAAATGGTACAGTCCTGCCCGAGTCACATCTCCTCTTTGACTGAAGTCAACACGGAGCAGACCGACTCTCCAGTCAGAACCTCCGCGGTGTTTGTCCTGTCAGCACCGGGGAAGCTGCCTTACAGTCGGCGTCACTTCTCTCCAGGACCTCGCTAACAACTTTAACACACATGCATCCATTATCAGACAGTTAGAGGCTTTTTGCAATAAAGTGAGTGTTCGTCACGGGAGCGCGCAGCACTTCTAGAGCGCGCAGCTTCAGCTGTTTCTCAGCACGACTCAATGGTTGCAGCTTCAATTTTGGCAAATCAAACAATAAAAACCACATTTCTCTGTCAGGACTTCAGCAGAGTTTTGTTTTCCTTTTACCTTACAGCTGTTTTCAGAGACTCTTCGTGTTTTTAATAGTTTTATAGTAGAAACCTGCTGATATGACCCAAATCCTCCATGACATTACCATGAGTTACTGTCAATAAAGGATTTGTTGTTTTTTTTACAGGTGACAAGTTTAAAGCATTAATATATTTTTCTCCACATAATTTATTAAATACTTTATTTTCCTCATCACAACAGTCCAGATTAAGTTCTTAGCAATAAGTTAAATACCTCAAAATAGTTTCACCTAAACATGATGCAAAGACATGCTGAGACGTGGATAAACAGAACTATTAAAAAATAGATAAAAGGTTATTTTTTGTGATAAACACATTATTTTTCCACACAATGATAATTAGATGAATCAGTAACAACTTACAGTCTGTGTTGGATACTGGGCAGGTTGAAGCATTGTTATTAATGTTACAGAAATTACTGTGAGATTATTATTATTACATACTGTGAAGAGCCTTTTTAGAGGAACTAAAGAAAACCTTCTTCCACTAAATACCTTGAAATCAGATGTTTTGATGCTGACTGAATTATGGGAGGTCTCATAAGGGGCAGTTTGTTTATAGCTTTTAGAACACAAACCAAAAATCCCAGTGATTGTCCAAGAATTCACCAGAGTGGGGGAAATGAAACAAAATCTCCTAAAAACAACTTTACGATAACCTTGAACACAATAAAATATCAAATCTAGGGTTCATGATGGACAACAACAGCCGATATCTCATATATATTTAAAACAATGTTCTCCCTTCACATCAGGGAGGGCGGAGCCCCAGCGCCCCCTATGGAGCCGCCACCGGGCCCAATTTGATATTTTTTCATGGGGCCCAAAATCCCTGGCGGCCCCCCTGCATTTAGGTGTTTCTGAGCAGAAACAATGCTAACGTTTTTATGGCAGTGATTTAAAACGGACACTAGGGGTGCTAAAAACAAGCAAAACTGCATAGTATGCCTTTAACGATATAGAACGAAGAAGAAAAGCAAAACATTCAAGTCCAAGCTTAAATGAAAAAAAAAAAGATATATCCAAATAATAGAACTTAATTATAGTTGGCCATATATGTACTCCCTCATGCATCATGTATGTTAACACGCCATTGGACTTAGCCTTTTTTCTTAAGATAGTTTTTCTCAGATAATCAGGCAAGTATTCCACAAGAGGGCGCCAAATTTCCATAAAACCGTCATCATTGCCTCTTAGTTTTATACTAAGCCTGTTCAATGATAAAATTGTACAAATTTCTTTATACCACTGAGTTCTAGTGGGAGGCTTCTCCTTAGTCCAGTTAAGTAGTCTACATCTCCTGCCCATAAATAAAAGTTTATTTAGTAATAGGGTTGTCACTGTATGAAAACGTACCTTCACGGTTATTGTGACCAAAATGATCACGGTTTTCGGTATTATCTCTGTATTTTTTAAAAGGATGTTGAATATGTTCAACTAGACAACTAAATAAACCCTCTAGATCAGGATAATATTGTTCTCAGCTTGTGTCCTTCCTGTGAGCTTTTCAGATCTGGGGAGATGTCATCAGGCAGTAATCATTGTTAAATTCATAATCAATCAGCAGTGGCGACTGTAGATCAGTTGACCGACACCCTATTGTACTGCATGGGCCACCGTACTTGACAAAAACAACCTAATTTCTATGGTTACCCGTCGTACTTTAAGGTGGTCTCTGTACTGCTCCCGCTCCCCGCAGCATGGCTAATAAACCACCAGTTATTTCTGCTAAGCTGGAGTTCTGGTGAACTTATTCTGACGCTTCATTGAGCAGCGTCAACAGCGACCTGCCCGCTGTGAGCCCCGAGGGGAGGGGAGTCACGACACGGGGGTATCCGTCCGTGACTCCGTTTATGTTCTGGCAGTGGCGCTCGCTGCTTTCTCCCTCAACCCAAAGTCCTCACATCATGTATTTCAGCTAAAACGCTAAACGTTACCTTAATACGTTCTCTTGCAGTGACTGTAGAGTTGATGGTCACACAGATGCGTCGCCTGTCGATGTTTCGCACTTTTTTCCGGCACGTTCTGCAAACTGTCCCTCAGCATTCTTCAAATATCCAAAATATGCCCATACTTCTGACTTTGTCTTCTTTGAGGGCTGATAGATGCCCTCAGTGCTGTTTTCTCCTCTTTTCGCCGTCATTTTAGCTTTAGCTTAAGAAAGTTGTGTATGTAAACACTACAAAGTGAGCAGAAGCTTCACCAGAGGGGACGGTGGCCGGGAAGCTAACCGTGCCAAAACTGCGAACGCAGTTAACCCACCGAGATAATATCATTTTTTAAAAACATGACGGTAATTATTATTGTCAACATTTTTACCGGGGTTTACCATGAAACTGGTAACCGTGACAACCCTATTCAGTAACGTAGTTCTCAGTTTGTCAAGAGTTTTATTCAAAGGCGGCAGCCTCAGTAGAAATCGACCTGGATCTTTACAAGTTTTATAAATTTAATATAGAATTCACCTCTATATTTATACACAGCCAGAATTTAGACATTTTTGGACAGTCCCAGAAGAGATGTATAAAAGTGCCATTTGTTGTCTTACATTTAAAGCAACAATAAACAGTTTTTTACATGTTAAGCTAGAGCATTAAAATTGATCTAATAGATTTTTGAGTTAGAAACTTGACCATTTTCATATTTGCCACCACTCTGCTGCCCTCTACTGGCCAGATACCACACTAATCAGTTTTGAGGAGCGGGTAGGTCTCCTAGTTGATGTCACTACCTGCTTTACAGCCATAGTTACCAGGTGTAGCAACGGTCGGGGAGGAGTGATGGTTTCAGCAAGGGTTTCACGGTTTAACCAGTCTGACTATTAACCACGTGGTGAAATATTGTAGAAAAGTATGTCCTGAAAAATAAGACTTCCCCAACGACACCTCACAGGTAATAAATCCACCTGAACCGGTGATGCGCAACCCAACGAAAACATCTCCTACACCGGAGTAAACCTCCATGGGGGTCCTCCTTGCTAGTAGGACTCGAACCGACGCCCGACGGGTCCAGTCGGATTTGGGTTGAGTAATTATCTGGACATACTGAGTCACACTCGGACAGCAGAGAGAGAGAGAGGCAGAGAGACACTGTTTCTGAACTGAAAGTAATCATACATTCAAAAAAAGTAAAATACAACACCTTGTCTGGTGACATTATTAGCTGAAAAGCGACTCTAGACCAAAGGCAAGCTGCGGGGAGGACTTACTACAGTTGAAATTCCACTTTTAACCCATAGAGGCCGACACAGGAAAGTTACCTAGTATTGCTTTAAGGCACTAAGGGTATCTGCTCAGGTCCATTTTGTTCAAAACATGAGGAGTTCTGTGTTGCCTGTGAAGTATTCTGAACTGCGTTTCTTTGTGTTTATTGCTGTTAAAGAGAGTTTGAGTTGTTCGAATGCAAACCATCCAAAAGTTTTCATCATGGTCCCTTTGGAGATCAATTTAATGTTTGAAGTCACTTTTTTTCACCAGAATCCGGTCTGAGACTGTAGCAGTATCGCATCAGGACCCGTTTTCATTTTTGTTTTTTGTCATTTATTTGTCTTCTATTTAGGGGAGGGAAGTTGCAGGGTCAGAGCTTCACTTTGGCCACCATCAAAGGAGAAGAGTTCACCTTCACCTCCAACAACGCGGAGGACATCCGTGACCTGGTGGTGACGTTCCTGGAAGGCCTGAGGCAGAGGTCAAAGTTTGTCGTGGCGCTCCAGGACAACTCCAACTCTGGTAAGTTTCTGAAATCTTTATGAAACTGAAAAAACTCATTTCTGATTTTATCCAAGTGTCTGTGATCTGAACTTTACCACATGCTCATATTTTAATATCAACATATCAGATGTTTTCTGTTTTTATCATAATTCTAAACTAACACACACACACACACACACACTCCTTTCACGTTATATGAACAGAAAAACTGACGTAGCACAAACAGACTCCAGTTTCCTCTGTGGGTTTGTTTCCCTCAGCTGGTGAAGAGTCGACGTTCCTGAGCTTCTTGAAGGGAGACCTGATCGTGTTGGACCAGGACATCGGAGAGCAGGTCCTCAACTCTGGTTGGGCGCATGGCATCAATGAGCGAACCAATCAGAGGGGAGATTTCCCAGCTGACTGTGTTTATGTCCTGCCCTCTATGACCCGACCACAGCAAGAGTTAGTGGTGAGGAGAAAAACTATTTAAGTGTTGCTTTAATGTACTTTCAGTGAAGACTGTAGAATAATTTCCGTATTTTTAATTATTACTCATTATTTCTTGAAACAAAATTTGTTTCTGAGACACAACCTTCCAATGAGCAGCAGAAAAACACGTTTTGTTTTTCGTTATTTGATAACGAGCCTCATCAGTACAGGTAGCAAAGCAAAGTAAAAACAAAGAAATACATTTAAAAGTCAACTGAAACAAACACAGGAGTCCGTTTACAGATGTAAATAAATAAAAATGTAGTTGAAGTGTGTAACGTTGTATTGTCTGATGTAATAAATTCGACCAATCAGGCGCTGGTTACCATGACTCCAGACCAGCGACAGGAGTCGGTTCGTGTCTCTCAGGTCATCCTTCCAGAGACGGAGGACAGACAGACTCCCTACACTCTGGAGGAGTTCTCTTATGACTACTTCAGGTACACATTAGTATTACTTCCTGTTTCTAGAGACTCCGCCCACTTTGAGCGATGTCACTAGTGGGTAATGTAGATAAATAACTGAGAGAAAACCACCTAAATATCCAACCTTTGCTCATTTAGATCTCACCTTAAATTTTGCTCATTGTGTCGACATGTTGGTCTCATCACCAGACCTCCTCCCAAACACACTCTGAGCAGAGTCATGGTCACAAAGAATCGTGGGAAAGACAAGCTGTGGAGCTGCACCAGAGAGCCGCTCAAACAGCCGCTGCTGAAGAAGGTGGTCAACCACGAGGAGCTGTCCCAGGAAGCCTGCATGGCCTTCATCGATATCCTTTAGTACACCTGTAATCCTTCACGCTGACAACGAACTCAATCAACTTAGCACAAACTCTCATTTAGAGTTTCAGACTTGTGTTTCTTTGACGTTGATTCCACCAGTAATGAAGTACATGGGCGATTACCCGTCCAGGCGGACGCGCGCCGTCAACGACCTGACAGACCAGATCTTTGAAGGAGCTCTGAAGGACGAACCGCTAAAAGATGAGATCTTCTGTCAGATCGTCAAACAGCTCACTGACAACCACGTCAAGTGTGTAAACACACACACACATTACATCAAAAACTAGTTTTAACTTTAATCACAAAACTTTTCATAAAATCACAGGAATCTTTGAGAAAATTCAGGATGCAACACAAACCAAATATTACATTTTAAAATGTATACAGAAACATAAAGTAACCAGAAGGTTTTCTTGTATTTGTTGCACTCTGTGGACATCTATTGGTGATTTATCTGCAGGTAGAAGTTGAACATGAGTTTGTTGTGCTGCAGGTACAGTGAGGAGAAAGGCTGGGAGCTGCTCTGGTTGTGTACTGGTCTGTTCCCTCCCAGTAACGTACTCCTGCCTCACATCCAGCGCTTCCTCCAGTCTAAGAAGCACCACCCGCTGGCTGGAGACTGCATGCAGAGGCTCCACAAAGCCCTACGGTAAAACTTGACTCCAAAATTCATTTCAGAATCAGAAATCAGAAAAACTTTTATTGCCATTGTCATTGAATGTAATTCACAGACTAGGAACTTTTTTCGGTTATAAGGTGCAGCATACACACACAGAATAAAAAACACAAGTAGCAGCAGAAAACAGATCAAACACGCTGTTAAAGTGACAGTTAATGAGTATGTTGCTAATTGTTGATGAGCCAAACGGCAGAGGGAAAAAAACTGTTTTTGTGACGAGAGGTTCTTGTCCTGATGGACCGTAGCCTCCTGTCAGACGAAGTGGCTCAAACAGACCATGTCCAGGGTGAGAGGTGTCAGCTGCTATCCGGCCTGCTCGCCCTCGAGTCCTGGAGGCGTACAGGTCCTGGATTGATGGTAGACTGCAGCCAATCACCTTCTCAGCAGAGCGCACAATGCGCTGCAGTCTCTGTCTATCCCTGGCGGTGGCCCCAGTGAACCACACAGTGATGGAGGAGGTGAGGATGGACTCAGTGATGGCCGTGTAGAACTGGACCATCATCTGGACCGGCAGCTTGGCTTTCCTCAGCTGCCGCAGGACGTACATCCTCTGCTGGGCTTTCTTGATGAGGGAGCTGATGGTCGGCTCCCAGGTCAGGTCCTGTGTGATGCAGGTTCCCAGGAAACGGAAAGAATCCACGGAGGTGATGGGAGTGTCAGTGAAGGTGAGGGGGGGCAGGGGGGCTGTGACTCTCCTGAAATCCACTATCATCTCCACTGATGATGGGCGGCATTAGCTCAGTTGGGAGAGTGGCCAGTCTGGTAACCGGAGGGTCACCGGTTCGATCCCCAGCTCTGGCTGGGTTAGATTGTCGTTGTGTCCTTGGGCAAGACACTTCACCCACCTTACTGTGTGACTGTGAGTGTGACTGTGTGTGAATGTTGGTGGTGGTCAGAAGGGCCGATGGTCAGAATGGCAGCCTCTCTTCTGTCAGTCTGCCCCAGGGCAGCTGTGGCTACAGACGTCTGTCGTAGTTTACCACCACCGGTGAGAATGACTGTGTGAATGAATGATGCAACTCTGTAAAGCGTCTTTGAGTGACCTGAAAAGCGCTATATAAAACTGATGCATTATTATTATTATTATTATTATTATTACTGTCTTCTGGGTGTCAAGCACCAGGCTGTTGCTGCTGCACATCCTGTGTTGATAGATTTGAAGTCCGAGACCGTCTTCCCCAGCCGCACGCACTGCCTCCGGTCCGACAGGAAGTCAGTGATCCACCTGCAGGTGGAGTCAGGCACGTTGAGCTGAGCGAGCTTGTCCTGGAGCAGAGGAGGGAGGATGGTGTTGAATGCAGAGCTGAAGTCCACCAACAGGATCCTAGCGTAGGTTCCCGGCGAGTCCAGATGCTGAAGAATGTGGTGAAGGGCCAGGTTGATGGCTATCTACATGAACTATGGACATCTACAGACCGGTTGGCTCTGTAGGCAAACTGCAGAGAGTCTAGGAGGGGGGAGGTGATGCAGGACCAGGCGTTCAAATGACTTCATGACTACAGATGTCAGCGCCACAGGTCTGTAGTCATTAAGTCCAGTGATTCTGGGCTTCTTGGGGACAGGGACGATGGTGGACTGCTTGAAACAGGATGGGACGTGACATGACTCCAGAGATGTGTTGAAGATGTCCGTGAAGACAGGAGCCAGTTCCTCAGTGTCTGAGGGTGGAGGGGGAGACGAGACACCGTCCGGGCCCGGGGCTTTTCGGAGGTCCAGCTTTTTAAAAACCCTGGTCACGTCCTGGTCCAAGACTGTGAGGCTATTGGGGGAGGAGGAGGGGTCCATTTCACATGTTTATGAATCAGATTTGACTTTTTCATTACTGGTTACTTTGTGGCAGCGTTCTCAGTAAAAAAATGTTTTAACTCAGTAATAAAACAATATGTTCTTTGAATAATAAAGGAATTATAATATTTATATACCGGTAATTTAAAAAGTGTTTTGGATAAGGCAGACTCTTTCTGCAGCGCCCTCTGGTGTTTAGAAGTATGTTTACAGAATAAATATGTTTTTTAACTAAACCTCAAACTCATCTGAATTTCTCCTCTGAGGGATCAATAAAGTTAGTCTCACCTCCTCTCTCAGAATCACCAGCAGCTTATAAAATGCAGATTTTAATAAAGAGAAGTTTAAGACGTTTTTTAACAACATGAACCTTTAAGTGCAGCATCTGAACATTTAGACCACTGACAGGGGGGGGGGGGGGGGGGGGGTAGTGAGGCGCAGATCCACTTCCTGGAGCAGCTCCAGAGATACGGTGGCGATTCGCGGTAGATGTTATTAAATATTAATGTGATTGGTCTGCAGGCGGGTGGGGGGGCGCATTGTAGCTGCCTGCAGTAGGTCCACTTCCTGACGCTGTTGGAGGAGGCGCGCGGCGCCGTTTCGCTGTGGATTTTATGAAATGTTGACAGATTTAGGGACACAGTAATTGGCTTGAGAGAACCTCTGATTTAGACCTTTTGTCATTTACCTCCTCTACCTTTAGGGGGATTAAACGCTCAGACTAAGTGTCAAATTGAAAGAATCATTTCAAACAAGCCTTACTTTACAATAGGGCTGCAGCTATCCAATGTTTTTGTAATCGAGTACTCTATCGAATCTTTTATTGATTAATCGAGTACTCTAATAAATTACATGTATGTATATATAAATATATATTAATATACATACATATAAATATATATGTATGTATACATTACATGTACAATGTATATATCTGAGAGAAAATAACAAAGTATGAAACATTTTTTTAAATAAAAAAAAATATATAAGCCATGGTTTTGTGGCATATAAGTGCATTTACTATTATTACTGGTATTTATTGCTTACCTCTGAACTTTCTGTTATGTCACTCTCTTCCCCTCACACCTTTTTTTCAGTCGGACTGAAGTGATCACGTTGCTGCAGCAGCAAGTTAATTCCATACGCGATGCGTGGCTTCAACTAATTGCTGGATTTCCTGTTTTTCGCGGCACAAATCTCACTGCATATGTTGGATTTTGCTCTGTTCCCGTTTACCTTTCCAAAATGCGGCCAAACTTTAGAGTTTTTCTGAATTTTTAACCCGAAACTCGCTACGCTCACCTGTGTCTCCACCCGTGTAGCTGCACAGGTGGAGAAATGAAGCATCTCATTTACAGGGACATTTTGTAGTAAAAGTAGCAAAGTCGGTACCGTGTTTTTTTGCTACCAGTACCTACGTCTTTCGGTCTGTACTGGTCTAGTACTAGTAGTACTAGTAGGGTCTAGTTGTCCGCCATGGCTTAAGATAAATTTAAGTTACATTCGCTACTCGCGTGTGCATTCAGTGCAGTGTCTATGTCCGTCACTTATTTCGGTCCGGGTGAAACATGACCCCGGGCAACTGCAAAGCCATGAATGAATTAAACATGAATTAAACGAAGCCTCGAGGTACTCGAGGAATCGTTTCAGCCCTAATTTACAAAGACGATATTTTTAGTGAGCGTCAGTTTATTTGTGTTTGTATAACTTTCACAGAAACGGTCAACCCCAGTTAGGGCCGGGCGATATGACCTCAAATCAATGTCACGATTAATTGAGGAGTGAACCTCGATAACGATTAATGGACGATAACTACCTGTATGCTCAAAAACTGTAGCAGCATAATTGCTCCATAGACAAAAATTTCCTGCAAACGCAAAGTATAGGAGGAGGAGTCAGGTGACTAGCATGTGACACGGACTAGTCGAGTCGTGTCACAGCTTCTTAAAGGGACACGGACATCCGGAACCTACTCGCTTCTTTTCATTTGTTAAAGCAGCACTGAGTGACTTTTAACCAGTAGGGGGCAGTAGGAGGCTACGATTAAAAGTTTCACTTTTACCGTCGTAAATCATCTCACGCCTGAACTTTTTCCAGCCCAGTCTGCGACAGCTTTCAGCTGATAATCTGTCCGACAAGTTGTTGTTTTTATATATTTTTTTGAATGTATAAATATCATAAGTTCATAAACAGTCTATCTTTCTCTCTCTGCCGGTTCTGCCGTAAAGCAGAAAGTGACATCATCTTTGAAGATACGGGCCGTGGCTCAAAACGGTCTAGTGCGGTATCTGGCCAGTAGAGGGGAGCAGAGTGCTGTCAAACATGAAACTGGTCAAGTTTCTAACTAAATAATCATTGAGATCAATTTTAATGCTCTAACTTAAAGTGTTAAAAACTGCTCAGTATTGCTTTAAAATATCAAACATACAATTATGGTCAAAATGACATCGATTAAAGTTATAAAATGTGATTATTTTTGATGAATCGCCTAGCCTTAACCCCAGTTGTAACAGGTTTACTGTAATTTGTTTTTGTCCTGATAACAGGAACGGATCCAGGAAGTATCCCCCTCACGTGGTGGAGGTGGAGGCCATCCAACATAAAACTACTCAGATCTTTCACAAGGTTTACTTCCCCGATGACACCGATGAGGTCAGACTAACAGATTTACATTTCCACTGATGGAGCATAAAGTGTCCTTAGAACCGTTTTCCAGTTTTGTGCCGTTTTGAACCACCAGGCGTTCGAGGTGGAGTCCAGCACCAAGGCCAGGGATTTCTGCCAAAACATTTCAGCCAGACTGCTGCTCAAGTCTCCTGAAGGCTTCAGCCTCTTTGTGAAGATCTCAGACAAGGTCAGAGGTCGTAGGTCAGGTTAACAGGACAGGACTTCTGTCAGTGTTTTTAAACTTGTTTTTAAACTGTTTAGCTTCATGAGATGATCAGGAGTTTATTTTCAACAAGTTTCTTATCTAAACGTCTCTGTTATGAGGATAAACAGGTCCTGGAAGAGCCAGTTCCCATCTAGAGGCTCATTTGGTCTGATCTGGTTACAGCTCAGGTCACAGATGAAGGATAGGCTTGTGCTGAATGTTGTTCATTTTAGTTTTCAAAGATGACGTTTGCATTAGAAAACTGTCCGTCTTCAGGGGTGAAGAGGTTGTTTTCTGATGTAAACACATGGAGACGCCGAGTCATTCGTTATTTATCATGAACAGAATCCTGATTATTTATGTTATTACCGTATTGTCCTAATATTTTAATGAATCTTGAGTTTCTGTAAATGTGACTTGTAAAAATGTTTGCAGTTATTTAGTATTTTTTATACTTTTAACCTCAGTCTGCTCTCCAGAAGCCCCTTTTATTTAATTATCCACATTTTTGTTGCATCATATCAAACTGAAATCATATCATATTGAAAACTGAGTCAGAAATCTGAAGTCACAACACTCAAATTCACCTTACAGTAAATCTAGATAAATAACAAGAATACAGGCTGTTTATTATAAAATCACCTGACATAAATCAATAAAAACATGAAATGAGATTCATAAATGAAGAGCAGTTTAAAGAAGGTGACTTGAAGATTGCAGTAGAGTATAAAAATAAAACAGAGGTTTAATTCTTATAAAGAAGAGCGCAGTTCAAACCTGAGATGTTTGCCCTGGTTCACACTGAGCCGATGTTTGTCCTCTGCAGGTCATCAGCGTTCCAGAGGGAGATTTCTTCTTCGACTTCGTCAGACATTTGACAGACTGGATCAAGAAATCCCGACCAGCTAAAGAGGGTCGGTACCGGAGCCTGTTTGGGTCTCAGACGTGGATCTGACCGTATTGTCTCACCTGGACACATTTCTTCACTCTAATTGTTCTTTTCTCCAGTTTTGAGCTCTCACAACTCTTACTTTACCTTCTTCTCTTGAACCTGCAGGAATCATTTCCTTTCTGACATATCAGGTGTTCTTCATGAAGAAGCTTTGGACCAGCACCGTACCGGGGAAGGATTCATTCGCCGACTCCATTTTCCACTACTATCAGGTCCAGTCAGGATCACGCTACCGTTAAACTTTACAGAGTATTTATTTTTACACTTCCCTCGTTTGTTTTCAGGAGCTGCCTAAGTATTTGCGTGGCTACCACAAGTGTTCACGAGAAGAGGTTTTTCAGCTCGCAGCTCTCATCTATCGAGTCAAGTTTGAAGACGACAAGTCGCACTTTCCTACGATTCCCAAGATGCTTCGGGAGCTGGTTCCCCAGGACCTCATCCGCCAGATGTCATCAGATGACTGGAAGAGAGTAAATATTCAAACCAAATCAGATTGTTTACTTTAAGTGCAGTCAGCTGATTGTGGGTGACGTCGTGTACGACTGTGTTTGGTTACAGTCTGTAGTCGCGTACTTCAACAAGCAGGCTGGGAAATCGAGGGAGGAGGCCAAGCTCATGTTCCTGAAGATCATCTACAAATGGCCCACCTTTGGCTCCGCCTTCTTTGAGGTTAAGGTAAACACACCTGAGGAGCTTCTTGGTTTTATAATCTGGTATTTTCAAGGTACAGAACCCTGGAGAGGCATCAGAGATCCACTGGTGATTGGAATCAGCTGATCAGTTTAGTCATCAGCTGATCTGAAACTCAAAAATCTGATTTGTTTGTTTGTGAACTGAAAAGTCCTGTTATGTTTTCAGTCCCTGAACTCACCATTTCTAAGTGGTAAGAGATCCAAAAGGTTTGACCTCCAGAATCACATCTTCATTTTAAGTTGTCAGAACTTCTCTAAATGTGTTATTTGTAGTACTTTGAGATCATTGGATCATCAGGTCACAACTGAACAATAATCAGAAACTGATTGTCGTGGGGTTCCTTCCCGAGCGTTGAAAAAAAGTCGGCGAGTCGAGGCGTAGGCAGAAAAACACCTTCTTTAATTTTTTTTGTTCAGTCGCCTCCATATACACATCCCCACAGTGCAGCTCCAGCAGGGATGTTACCTCCTCTGCAACCCCAGTAGAACTGACTGCTACCAGGACATCAGCGCCCTTTTATACCCTTGGCCCCTCCCAATGGGCGTCACCCTGTCTACTTCCTGCTTGTCTTTTTAATTTATATACACACAAACACTGATATCCTTTAACATAATATTCCCAAATCAAATACATTTCCCACACTACAATCATAAACACAAAAACATCTATTTGAATGATAAAATAACCAAATACCAAATAATCGTGACAAGCGGTGAGTGTGTCATGTTTATGTGTGAGTCTACCGCTGGTTTACCAAGTGTGCACCCTTGGTAACTGTGTTAAATGTAGGATGAAAGCGCGACCGTAATAGGAAACAAACACTGAAAGGATTGGCGTGCGACGTGGCTGAATGTGTGTGTATGGGTGTGTGCGTGTTGAACGTGACGCTCTCAGCTGTGCTCACAGGCTAAAACATGCTGAGTGAGACGGAGCTGTGGGACGGCTGATCGAGGTTGCTCCGTCACACTGATATCGGCCCTTAAAATCTGAAACTGGTTGTAGCTTAATAACTTTTACTGTTATGAAATGAGGAAGTGAAATGAGCGTTTTGAGTGAATATGAACTGTTCATGTTTAAATCAGCAGCAGTTTAAGGTGCCGGGAAATCTTGAAAACACCTCGAAAATTCTACGGAAGTGGCTGAGTTTAATGTTTATTAAAAGTGTTGGAACCCTATGAACCCTTTTTAATGTCAGCAGTGAACACACTGATACTGTAAGGATGAAATATTTTCTATATATTGTGCAGCTCCACTTTGTACCATAAAACAAAAACCTCAGAATTTCTACAACAAACGGCATCAAAGTTTCAGTTTTACAAACCAAATAAGGTTTTACATGATGGATATGTTCTCTCTCCCAGTCACATGAGGAAAGATGTCATTTTATTTTATTTTTAGCAAACCACCGACCCCAACTACCCAGAGATCCTACTGATCGCCATCAACAAACACGGAGTCAGTCTCATCGACCCAAAAACCAAGGTCTGTTCACCAGAAACCTCCGCTGTGCAGACATGGAGTTTTACTGATCCTGCTGGGTGTTTGTGTTGCCTTCTCTGTTTTTAGATTGAGTTTGTTTTTGTTCACTTTATTTGTGCAGGACATCTTGACCACCCACCCCTTCACCAAGATCTCCAACTGGAGCAGTGGAAACACCTACTTCCACGTCACCATCGGCAACCTGGTCCGAGGAAGCAAACTGCTGTGTGAGACCTCACTGGTGAGCGCTAACGAGCTAACCAATCAGATAGAAGCAATAACGATTAAAGGACCAGGTGTTCTCAGGCAGACCAAACACAGAGTGTCAGCTAGTTCTCTCTCTCACTGCTGCATACCGGTCCACATTTATCATCTTACAGGGTCTATGCAGGAATCTTGAAGTTAAATTCAAGACTTTTTCAAGACCGTCTCAATATTTTTTAATACCTCACCGCCATTCTGGTTATGCTGCATCGTTCACCGAGATTCTCTCTGCGTTTCCGCGGAGTCTTGAATAGTATTAAAAGGTGATAAATCAATTTTGTGAAATTCAAGACCCTTATAAAGTATTAAAAAGTCTGATCACGGCTTTATAAAGTCTTACATTTTGAACGAAAAAATCTGAATTTGATGTCCAACAGTTTGAGTCCCAAAAACATCGTAAACGTGTGAATTTAGTCGTTTTTCTTTAAAAAAAGAACGGGAAACAAAGGGTGCGTTAGTAATCCTTCTCTCAGAGCACCAGGGCGGGCGGTGCAGAAGTTCAAAAGCACAATGTACGCTCTGGTGTTCCCGGTGAGGATTACGAACGCACCCAAATGTTAAGATGGAAAACAGGATATATTCAGGAATCTCACCAGGAACACCAGAGCGTACATTGTGCTTTTGAACTTCTGCACCGCCCGCCCTGGTGCTCTGAGAGAAGGATTACTAACGCACCCTTTGTTTCCCCTTCTTTTTTTAAATAAAAATGACTAAATTCACACGTTTACGATGTTTTTGGGACTCAAACTGTTGGACATCAAATTCAGATTTTTTCGTTCCAAAATTAAGACTTTATAAAGCCGTGATCAGACTTTTTAATACTTTATAAGGGTCTTGAATTTCACAAAATTGATTTATCACCTTTTAATACTTTTCAAGACTCCGCGGATACCCTGTCTTAAAAGAATATTCTTTAAGTCACAAACATCCATCCTGAAGTCTGGCTGCTGGACGGAGCTGGTCGCTTCTATAAAGATAAATGCTCTGGTAAAAGTTTCAATGGAAACCGACTGTATGACGGCTTATTGAGCAACACCTGGTCACATGCGTGCTCACAAGAGCGCGCACGGATCTGAGAGCAGCTTTTAACAGGTGAAGTTAAAAACAGCTGGTGGTTCATTTATAACAGAGAACTGGAGGAATCCATGATTATCCAATAAAAACAGCTGATGTTCACTCTGTGTGTGTGTGTGTGTGTGTGTGTGTGTGTGTGTGTGTGTGTGTGTGTGTGTGTGTGTGTGTGTGTGTGTGTGTGTGTGTGTGTGTGTGTGTGTGTGTGTGTGTGTGTGTGTGTGTTCCCACCTGCAGGGCTACAAGATGGACGACCTCCTGACCTCTTACATCAGTCAGATGCTGACCAACATGAACAAGCAGCGGTCTGGGCGGGGTCAAGGCAAGTGAACTTCTTACTGGCAGGAGGCCTTTGAGCTCATCCGCCTGCTGCGTCCTATTGGTCAGTACTGCAGCTGGGGGCGGAGCTTCGCCCACCAGCTGTGGTGGATGAGCCGTAATCCTTCTGCTAGTTCAGCGGGGTCGAGTCTCTCGGAGAGCTCGACGGCGAGCAGCGACGACCCCGGAGAAGGTCCCAGTAACTGTCACCAGTACAGGTTTGATGACGACGAAGCGTCCAGCGAGGACGACTACCTCTGAAACGCTCCGTCCTTCTCCGCCCACCTGTTTAGTTCTGCTGTATCTGATTGGTCCAGATCAGTTCAATCAACTCACTTCTTTATCAACCGTCAACAATAATCATAGTACCTGAGCAGGTCTTTACAGTAAGGAGTAGAAATATTTACAGGTCACCCCTAAATAAAAACAGCAGAGTAGAGTAGAGCGCCCCCTGGTGGAGCTGAGATTATTGATCTTAATGTGCAGAAACAGGATCTCTTTATTAATTAAACCTTTTTCACACAGTGTAACTCACTGTAGGTCCTGGTGTTATTTATAAAAAAAGACTTCAAATTCATTTTTAACTGGTTTCTTAAACCGTCAGTTCATTTTCTGCTGCTTTTCCATAAAATGATCTTTAAAAAATGGAGACTAAAACAAATCATCCAGAACGGCTTCATTTAATCAACAGTTAGTTCATAATCTGGAGTTTTGTTTTTTTAAATGACTTTCTGATAAAAGTTTGTTATGAAATATTTTAAATTCATTAGTTTTGATTCAATAGTTTCACATTTATAAAAACCAGATGCTTTTAGGAAAAAAAATACTTAAAATTAATAAGCTGATTAGTTTTTTTAGCTGACTGAATTAGAAACTGAACCCGACGTCTAAATGTTTACACTTCTGTTGAGGTTTAAAATAAAAAGTTCTCCCAGAAAGACGTCAGATTTAGGTTTGTTTTTACCTGCTGCACGACTGTTCAATATTTTATCACTTTATTTTTCTAATTTGGATTTAAAAAACGTTTTTTTGCTTCGACCCCGAACAGTTTTCCTAGAGATCTGCTGCAGAAACAGGCGTCTGCTTCTAAATTAGTGTTTTTTTTTTTCCTACAGATAATTTTTAGGGATGTACCGATACCACTTTTTTCAAAACCGATCCGATACTTAAATCTGAGTACTCGCCGATACCGATACTTCTACCACACAAAAAAATGCAACAAATTGGAATACAGGTTTTATTTTTCTTCTCTGCTTTTTACAACAAATAACTGAGTTAGATAAAAAAAAATAAAATATATTAATAAAAATGATCACAAAACTAAAATATAAGGTGAAAAATCACCATTTTCTGTGATTTCACAGTGAAATTATTGCAGTTTTCCACATTTTAACCAAATAAAATGAACTATTTGGCACCATCTCCATCTCTCAACCCACACTCTTCCTCTTTAGCTCAATAGCTCCCCCTAGTGTTCAATATAGGAAACTACAACATAAATCACAAGTCACAGACAATGAAGCCACTGGTATCGGTTCCTGGTATCGGGTCGGGCCGATACCGATACCAGTATTGGTATTGGTGCATCCCTAATAATTTTAGTTGTAAAACTTTTATTGGTTTCACACTTGTTAGTTTCTGTGTTATTACCCAGCATGCCTTGGGAAGCAGCTGATGTCCAAATAGTTTTAAAGTATAAAACCTTTGATCTGGTCGAAGCGTTCGGTTCCCTCCTCGTCTTTATTTGTAGCAGGAGTTTTTTCCATGTGAAACTTTGAGGCTCACATCTGGAATCAGAGACTTTCTGATAACAAAACCAAGCAGATGAGGTTCAGATCGTGAAGAGATGATCGATTTAAATCACTCTCTCGTGACTCTTTAAATGCTCTTACAGAAACTGCATTTATTCCTATGAGCTGAAGACTTTTTGTCACCAAGCTTAAAGGATAACTTGTAGAAAAAATATTTAAAAATTCACTTATAAATCCAAAAATCACTTCATAAACCTTCATTCTATCAAAAACAATTCGTTTGTTTACTTATTTCATACGGACTTGATGGATAGTTAAATAAACTTGACCTGTTTTTCCTGATTTAGACGAAGTTTCTGCTTTAAAACTAGAAAAGTTAAAACATTAAAAACATCAAGTTCCACCGCGTTAGATCATATTACCCTAAACTCCTCTGGAGTTACAGAACAAAACATTTCATGTGATTTGTGGTTGTGATGAATTTAGTCTGAAAAATGTGTATTTTAATTCTGTCAACGTTTTTCTGAATCTCCATCCTTTAAACCTGGATTCACTTCTTTCTCCAAATCTTTTATTCTGACTGGTTTTTTTTATGTTTTATGAGCAGAAACGATGTTTTTGTGCCAACTGATGTGATTTGTTTTCCTTAGATAAAGTTGTGGTTTTGCTTTTCGTTTCCTCGTCTCTAAGCGTGGTAGGTTTAGTCCAGAGCTGTGTAACTCGTGCACTTTGTCATGGTGTCACTTTTATACAAATTAAAACTGTTGTGATTTAACTGGCATGAATAAGTTAAATATAACAAAGTCAGGTGGAGCGTTAACGTTTGGGATTTGTGTCAAAAGCGTGTTTTTGTTCATAAACCGACCAGAAACCAGAACACTCGAGTCAAAAAACACAAACATTTTCTGCAGTGATTTATTAAGATGACAGGAGCTTCAGAATAATAACTGTAAAAAACCCAGAAATCAAATGATTTGTAAAATAAAAAAGGCCTTTTGGTTCAGAAACAGAATATTACTTCATTTATTCCTCAGAAGTCATCACTGGATAACGGTGTTCAGGACATGCTGTGTTTTGTGAACATTCTGAAACAGAACCACAGTGCTAACCCAGACCTGATCAGTGGAGCCAGTTTATGGACAGAAACCTCCGACACTTCCTGTACGGAGACAGAGAGAAGAGACGCTCCAGTCCAGAAAACGAGTCTTCAGATCATTTTGTTCTTAGGAAAGTTTAGAGTCATAAAATGAAAACGTCAAGGTGGCAGCTGTTTAAAATCTCTCCGCGCTAAAGAAACTTCGTTTAACGTGGGAAACATTTACATGAAATGAGGTCACAAATCTTCAAGTTATATGATGTCATCCTTTGGATTAAGTGAGTAAATAAAGTCAGGACTATGAGGGCAGATAAGCCGTCTGTGTTCTTTTTATTTTAACCCTCTGAATAACATTTGTATTGAATCTTATTTTACTAATAGTCATCACATTCAACAACGATGAGCTTCTGGTTGAATAGTTTAAACGCGGTCAGACTCTTGTTTGTTTTTTTCACACTGTGGTTCTGTGAAGACGGGTTCCTGGTCCTAGAACCCAACAGAGGCCTGTTCTACGTCATTTAATTGTCTGTGCCAGCCTGAGGGGGCGGAGCCTGTGCAGCACGGGACTCTGACCATCAGACAGCCTGCAGATCAAAGTCTGCCAACCAAAAGATGGAGGCTAATACACGACAAGCGGTGAGTTAAACCTCCAACAAGAAGAAAAATAAACAGCGATGCTTCATTTTAAGGAATAAAGAGGGAGGAGGAGATTTGTTGATGTCCATGTTTGGACAGTTAATCGCTTAAGAGACGACCGGGACACTAAAACTTCTTAATCAGCCTCCAGTCGGTCACACAGGAACGACATGAAACAGCATCGTATCTTAAAGCTCAGCTGTGCAGGCTCCGCCCCCTCACACCCACTCAGCTCCGTGTTCAGCTAAGCCTCCGTTAGGTCAGACATGAGACTGAAGCAGGAAGGACGTGTTGTAAAAAGAACAAATTTAAACTATTCAATAAACTCTCAGGCCTCCTGACGAGAGCTGCTAATAATAAAAAGCTGTTCCTCCATCAGGTCGTCTGCTCTGACGTTACTGACTGAAGGCAGCTGAGCGTAAACAACAAAAAGACGGTTTTATGGTCTGGAAACTTGAAAATGTCGATCTGGTTTCCTTAACACTCCACCACTTTTTATTTTTCCTTAAAAACATTTACGTTGGCTTTAATTCAAGTTTGCTTGCCGCAGCTTTAATAAAGGAACATGCAGAGCAGCATGCAAAGGTCACTTGCATGTAAAACAGAATTAAAACAACTCGTGTTTAAACCGTCGCTAAAATGCTTTCTTTCTTGGTTGAGGTGCAGTAAAACTTCAGTTTACTCGCCGTTTCTGACTAATCAATACACCTGCACTGTCTCTGCTCAGCGATGAGATACATCTAAACTAGAGAGAAACCACTGAGTTTGATTCAAGAACTAAAAAAGCTTCGCTGATATTTATTTGGTTTTTATGAAATATTTTCCTGATGGACAGAACTTCAGTTCTGGACCCAGTCAGGCGTAACGTCTGAACTTATCAGAGCTAAACCGGTAAAGAGACGATAATGAACTCATCCTGTGGGTCTGGACTCTTTTCCGTCTGCTGGATTTTGAGAAATGAAGCGACTTCCTGAAACACGTCGAGACTTTAAAACTAAACGATCTACCGCCTTAAGAAAGCTTCTAGAAAACAAAAGTTGGATGAATCCAACGCATGCGAGGCTCAAAATGCAAAAAGCATCTCCGCAGGAAAACCAATGCAGCGCCGCATTGACACCAGACTCGCTCGCTAAAAACGAACGCCGTCACGGTGAAAAACATCATATTCAATAGAATAAATACAGCTGAGCAGTTATAACTGTAGCTTAGCCTACCAAAGAGATCAGCTACGATATCCTCAACAGAAACACAAATATATCACAACTAAGAGCTAACCACCAAGTCGAACGACGTCACGTTACAGGACTGTAGCTAGTCTGAGATCAACTTCACTCTGAGTTCAAACCAACTCCGTCCTGTCTGCCTGGTGAAGACTAAACATCACGGAGACTCCGGACGGGCTTCAGACCAGATTCATCGTTTTCTAGTTTTTAGGTTCATCAGTACACAAGTCTGGGTCAAATTCACTGACGTCTCCAGAATGTTCTGGTTGTGTTTTCTATGTTGTCTTGTAAAAACTAAGAAAAAAAGAAAACGGTATTAAAATAATCTGATAGCAGCAGATTCCACGATTGGCACAAATTTACAGTAAAAACTAAAAAAACCTTCAGTTCAGTCGTTGAGAAGTTCAACCTCCGTTATTATTACATTCACTTTAGTACAAACATAACATCTGACTCCAGTCTGTTTACATTCAGTGTACAGCTCTCACACACACACACACACACACACACACACACCTGATGGGAGGCGTATCAGGCCGACCTCCTGCTCTGCTGACTGACTCAGATAAAAACGACCTCATCAGGTGGAGCTTCAACCTGATGATACAACATTAAACCTGCTCCCTGTGGAACACAGTCATGTACAGGTGACTCCTCTGGTTAAAGTTTTGAGTTTGATCAAACTTTATACTGATGGAGTTTAACAGGAACCCTCTTCCTTTCAGAGTTTTTCCAGAGATCAAACTATAAAGAAAGGGTTAACGACCTCGTCGTCGTTGGTCAGACACTGACATCTGTGTGAGAACATCCAGGACTTCATAAAGAAGGAACCTGCCTTCTCTTAAAGCTGCTGTCCGGAGTATTTGCGTGACAGAGAACTTAATAAATCCAGCGTAGCACGGCCCCTCTAACCCACCTCTAGAATTCCTCGCGTGCATCACTCCAGTCTCTGATGCGTTTATTCACCAGACTTTTCTTTGTTTTTCATTCTGACGTCAACGTAGCCCTCAGTAGCTGAGGAATGGAGAACTTTGTAGCAGAAGTTTCTCCGTGACCGGCTGTGTTCTTCCAGTGTAGCGACTGTAAACAGGAGCCCCACCTTTACAGGTTTGCACGACGTGCATACATGTTGATCGACAGTCAACAATGCAGAAACTCAAATCCTATTGGCTTAAAAAATGTGTCAGTCAGTCAGTGCGTTTACATGAAGTATAGAAAACCAAATTATTGCCTTAAATCGACTGAAGTCGGCTTTTAAAACTGCATGTAAACACGTTAGTCCAGCTGAAGTGGAACTGATCTAATCGAGCTAAAGCTCCTAGATAATGTGGTTGTAGCTCGATTACGTCTGCATGTAAACAGCTCAGTCGAGCTAATGCCGACTGGACGCTCCTCCTCCAGGAGTGACGAGACAAACGGTGGGAAGTGGGATTACAAACAGTAGTGGTAAAAGACGATGGCAGCAAAAACAAATACACAGCGCTGGTACACGAAGACGCCCGAGTGTCCGATGGAAGCCTTTAAAACAAGTTTTTAAACGCTAAGAAAACAACCGGCAGAACGCTGACATGAAAGGGCGCATGGCGCCCCTATCGTAGCGGAGTGGAACGAACTTCATCTGAGAGTTCGGTTTTCTAACAGACATGTAGGATAAAGGTTCCCGGTTCATTAACATAGGATCAACCTAGACCTATCTAGCTCGAGTGAGAATTCATAGAGGTCTATGAGAGGAAGGAGGGACTTCAGAAGAACATCAGGTACCCATAGATCATAGTTTAGACCTGAACTATCATTTGATAGATTTAGAACACTTTGAGACATAAACACTCCGGACTGCAGCTTCAAACAGACGTGTCTGATTCAGCTTTTAAACAAAGAAAGAATCTGTAACCAGCTGGTTTTCAATCAGATGAGGAGGAAAGCGTAATAGGTCTCCTTCATGGTTCAGTTTCACCTAAAGCATCCACACAGCTGACCTAGCTAGCTTGTGCATACAATCTTAAATACTCTGTTTTGATCTTTGACCAGATGTCTCCTCGTTTCACAACAACGAGAACATTTCCTCACTTCTCACAAACATTTGGTTTTCAGTATTTGGAACGAAGACCGATGTGACTTCAGCAGAATAAATCGATTATTTCTTCTTCTGTTGAGCTCAGAGGTAACGCTGTGATGAACACGTCCCTCTGATGACTTCATGGTCTCTACAGAGTGACGGTAATGAGATGGAAGGTGGTTCTGAGTTTAGGTCCTTCTGTCCTGAAACCTCTACAGCTGGACTCTGTCCTCTTTCAGTAAACTCAGAAAATATGATCTGGTTTTCTACACGCAGATCAGCTGATAATGATTCTTTTTATCCGTCCGTCTTTCTTGCCTTTCATCCCGTCTCTCTGTCTCCCCCTCCTCCCCCGTCACTCCTCTGTGATGGTGGGCAGGTGAGGAGCAGTGGGTGAACTGGGAGCGCTCCGTAGGTCGGGTCGGACGCTGGAGATGGACCAAACGTCACTGAGCTCTGCAAACACAACAAATTCAAACAGTTCAGTGTTTATGAGCTCTATCAAAGAGCATTGTGGGTAATAAAAAGGTGACACTGGAGGTCCCGCTTCATTAAGTAAAGTGAGGTGGCCTTTTGTAGAAAGATGTTTCAAACCTAAACAGAATATTTTCTCTCATCTCTGCTGATGTTTAAATGGTTGTAAAGTCAGACTCTGTTAGCTCGATTAGCAGCAGCACTGATGACTTTCTTCAACAAGAATTCTGACTGTAATGGGTTTGGTTTTTACTGGCTGTACTGGTGGTTTTCTGTGCAAACCGTTTGCATTAATAAATCCATCTCATCATATTTCATATAAACATAAACCTGCAGGTTTGTGAATGGGGAGAAAATTCCAGCTGTTTTCAGGGTCGACACAGAAGAAAATGTCAACCATAAAATCCCAGTGAGAACCGCTATGGTAGCTACATGAAAGCACAGAAACTGAAAGTGTACACGTTTTTGATTTAATTGCTGGGTTTCACATGACACAGCGCTGACGTCACCCAACGCAGATGGGGGTCAGGAAGTAACCGTCGCTGCACAGAACCCTATTTTTGCTGTTGACTCGGCTTTAAAAAGCCCAAATTCTGTTCGGTCTATGGTTGTTGCAAGTTGCAACCGCTCTAATCGGGAGAAAGACAAACCTTTTTTTCATGTCCCGAAAGTCGTGTGCCACAAAGGACTTCATTTAAAAAACTTACTGAAAGAAAACGGCAGCAGTGGATTTAGTGATCTCCGGTTAAAAGCAAGAGGCGCTGAAACGGACAGTTAGAGTTTGTAGCGATCACTTTCTAACAGGTAAAGGCTACTTCACACTGGATGCGGTGCGGTGCGGCACCACACCCGCAAGAAAAGTAGTTCACACTGGCTGCGGTTTTGCTGTAGAACGTCTCCGGCTCTTTGCCTCAGCAGGAGCGCCAAATCTCGGTGGTTCACGCGAGAACAAGTACGTTGTTAGCAGCAGCTGCTAAACAAAAGCTAGTCCTCTTCTCGTTCTTTTGTTGAGGATTATATATTCACTTGGTTTGTTCCACAATGGGTGCTGTGCGATATGACGAAATATTTCGTCTGGACGATAGAAAATGTCTACCGTCAGATAAAAAGTTCTATGTTTAAGCCACGATAGAAGTTTTACAGCATAATGCACTTTACGGGATGTTCATGAACGCACCGCGCAGCAACACATAAACAAACATGGAGGCAGACGGTAGTGGACACGTTTTAGACCAGAGTCAGCAGGATAACCAGCTAACCCAAACCGAGGAGCTTGTACCTAAAAGAGGGACAACTTCTGTCTCATCGATGTGTTTAAATATAAAAAGACCGACGTGGACCAGACAGCAGCTGTTTGAAAAGTTTGCCGACTCCCGGTCCGGTCCAGACAACGGACTGCAACGCCACTAATATATTTTATCACCTGCACAAAAACCACGTCGAAGAATACAGAGACAGTCAAAGAGTAAAAGCTGCAAAAGCAGCGTTGAGTGTTGGAGTAAGAGCTCAGAATAAACTCAGACACAGACACTGCAACAGGCTTTTACCTGCAGCACGTCATGTAGCTGCCAGCTGAGCAGAATGGAAGATTACTGCTGCTGTTACCACCACCTATGGCTCTAATCTACACAGTGGAGAAACGTGAGTTACACTCTAACCCAGATATGAAACGCCCAGCTGAAAACACATGACTAAAGTCATGTTACCTGATTTATATGATGCATGTTGGGTCACAGTGGAGGAGGAGATCCACAGGTGTTCTATGTTTCGTCTTTTTATCGTTGTCGGGATATAAAATGAGCTCTATCGGGATATGAAATTTTGGCAATATCGCCCAGCCCATGCTTAATTAAGTTTTATGTTGTTTCTTTGTCTTTGAAATATCCAAACCGTGTTAATATTAGCAATGTAGCTAATGGTTTTATTTTGACAAACCGGATGCACCTCGCCTGCTCGCGTTTCACTTCCTGTTTGGCGCACGTAATGACGTTAACTTGATGACGATTCACTGCGGTGTCCGGCAAAAATAGACTTGTTGCGGAAAGTTAATTTTTCCCCGCAACCGCACCGCACCGGAGTCGGTGTGGAAACTCTGATTGGAATAAATGGTTTTTAATCCTTGCGGAGTCCGCACCGCAACCGCATCCGGTGTGAAGTAGCCTTAAGGGTTTGACTTCCGGTCGGAACATCCACCAACATGGCAGCGCAATAAGGAGCTCCCGGTTGAACCCCAAGGAATATTGCCAAAAACCCCGATTCAGACTGTTTGTATGATTGAAAACGCTACTTTCCGAAAGGAGGTAACGCAATAATATTAACTATCCGTCTCGAGGACGAGCTACGATAGCTTTTTACACTCACAGGACAAGTTGAATATTAGCTGTCGACGCTAAGGACGGTTAAAAATGGCGGACTCCGAAATTCTGCAAGAACTGAAACAATTCCGACAGGAAAATAGACAACAATTTGAAGAGTTGAGAGCCGACATATCGGGTATGGCCAAAAGAATAGACGAAGCGGAGGACCGGATTGGAAAAGTAGAGGAACGAATGCAAACGGCGGAGGAAGTAGCCCTGGAGATGCTAAAGCTATGCGAGAGGCAAGATGTGAAGCTAACCGAGATGGAAAGCCGCAGCAGACGTGAGAACCTTCGGATTTATGGAGTACCTGAAGAGGCTGAAAATGATTCTGTAAACATGATTGCATTTGTGGAAAAACTTCTCCACGAAGGTCTTCGGCTCCCCGAAGAGATGCAAGATTTGCAAATTGAAAGAGCTCACTGCTCACTGGGGCCCAAAGCAACAGGGAACGCACCACCTCGCTCCATAATAGTTAAGTTTCTGAGCTTCAGGAGGAAGGAGGCGTTGCTGCGGATAGCATGGCAGACAAAAGGATTTGAGTGGAAAAACAAACGCATTGGTCTCGACCACGACTACCCGCCGTCCATTGTCGCTAAGAGGAGGGAATTTGCTGAGATCCGTAAGGTGCTAAAAGAGAAGCAGGTGAAGTTCCAGACGCTGTTTCCTGCCAGATTACGGATGACCCACGAGGACGGCACTACAATTTACCAATCTGCCAGTGAAGCGACAGAAGATCTGATCAGGAGAGGCTACGCGATCACGACGCAGCCAGCGCCAAACCCGACTTCACTGAAAGAGAGAATCCAGCAGCTCACCTGGAGCCACGTCACACGCCGCCCGACTCGCGGGGACGGAGAGCCGGTTCGATCCGCCACCTACAAGGAGAAGCTCCGCACGTTCCGGAGAACCATCCCCGGCGTGGTAACTGATTGAGTGACAGAAGGAGCCGCTATTGGTTTGTTTTTTCAACCTCCAGATGGTTTGTGGCATCTTAAAGTACTGCGGGGTGATTAAACTGTATAATAAATGTGGGTTCCATAGGAATGCTCTTACTGTCTTCCAACAAAGATCCCCTTCGCTGCTCCCAGCTGAAGGGTAATTTCTTTGCGCCCCCCTCTGGGGCAAGGGTTGCACAGCAGGAACCCCCACTTAGGAAGTCTTCCCCTTTTTTTTTTCTACTATCACACTCTTAA
>SSNR01000105.1:342560-359617 GCA_006937965.1 Callopanchax toddi | reverse complement strand
CCCCCCCCCCCCCCCCCCCCTTTTTTTCTTCTTTCTTTCCCCTTTTTCAGGTTCCCACATGTTCTCAACTTGTTTAAAATGTTCTTTTTTGGAGTTTATTATATTACTGTTCTGGGCAGGGGATGGAGGAGCACCACAGGTTTCTTTGTTATATAAGGTAAACACATTAAAATGTCTAGCAATTCCTTAAAGTGCCCATGTCCTGGTTTTCCATGTTTTCTGACTTATCTATCATGTTGTAGCATTGAGTTCTCACCTTAAACCTGCCAGAAAGAGCAAAAAACGGCGTCCATCTGTCTCCTAGTCCAGCCAGTGAGACGCTCTTCCAGATTTCAGACCCAGGTTTCAAACAGTTTTTTTCACTCCAGCCCGCTATGAGGTCATAGTGATCCGGACTTGCTTATATGGTAAATTCTCCTCCCACATGCACGTTCACGACACCTGGAGCGAGGCAGTGCCGCCGCCATTGACCATAGACCGTGTAGTGTTTAGTTTCAGTTTCGTTTCTCTTTCACGCGACGACACTGCCCCCTACTGGGCACTGCCCCCTGCTGCAGCAGAAGTGTCAGGCTGCCAAATAAGGAGAAACCCAGCAGAACCGGAAGGCGGCGCTTTCTTCTGATCTCTGAGTTGCTCGTTAGGAAATAATTACAGCGTATTTTGAGTTCTAATGGTGCAACGCTGATCTAGAGGCATCAAAGATTACACCTGTTTAATATAAAGTGATTTAAATATGGAGTCACAGGCACTTTAAAGTTTGTTTCACTAAATATAAATGGCATACTCAATCCAATAAAGAGGTCTAAAATGTTTACACTATTGAAAAGGGAAAAAGTCCAGATAGCATACATACAGGAATCCCATCTGAATGAAAATGAACATGCTAAATTAAATAAAATGGGTTACTCAAAAGTCTATTTTTCATCACACAGTTCAGGGAAACGTAGAGGAGTAGCAATACTGATACACAAGAGTATAAACTTCGAATATATATCTGAACATAAAGACAGTGAAGGGAGATACATTATGATAATAGCTAAAATTGAGGGTATTCTCGTCAGTTTGTTTAACGCATATATTCCACCTGGCAGTAATTGGGCATTTTATAAATATGTACTAGAAACCATCTCAACAAAGAGTCAAGGCATACTAATATGCGGGGGGGGATTTTAATATTCGCTTAAATCCAAAAATTGACAGCTCAAAAGGCAAATTAGACTCCAACAATCTGAGAAAGAAAGTGAATATATATATGAAAGAATTGGGTATTATAGATATATGGAGGGAGAAAAATCCGACAGGCCGTGAATACACTTATTACTCCGGGGCACATAACGGATACTCTAGAATAGATTTATTCCTTATGTTTAAGACGGATATATTCCAAGTAAAAAATTGTGACATAGGAACAGGCATACTGTCGGACCATAACCCAGTGTATCTGTCCATAGAGCTCAAAGGCAGAACTAAGTCTAATTTACAAATTAGATTTACAAATTTACAAATAAATTCTTTAAAAATCCTACCATGTGAATTCATGGATTTTTTTTTCACATTCTGTCTCTCACAGTTGAAGTGTACCTATGATGAAAATTACTGACCTCTGCCATCATTTTAAGTGGGAGAACTTGCACAATCGGTGGCTGACCAAATACTTTTTTGCCCCACTGTAAGGCAGAGTACGGATATTAAAGGGGTCACCTTAGAATCTGGGGAACAAAGATTGGCATTATTCGCTGACGATATATTAATATTTCTGACCAATCCTACAACATCATTACCTAACTTAATGAAAATAATGAATGATTTTGGCTCTTACTCAGGTTATAAAATCAATATCTCAAAAACACAAGTGTTAAAATTAAATTACAACCCACCAACTTCGATTAAAAACAAATACAAATGGAAATGGGATGCAGGGGGCATAAAGTATTTAGGGACCACTCTAACAGAAGACCCAGGTGGTTTATATGACACTAACTATGGCCCCCTTTTACAGACTCTTAAAACGGAATTACAACGTTGGCATAATGTCCCCTTTTTATCCCTCCACTCACGAGTGGAGTCAATTAGAATGATCCTCCTCCCTCGGTTTCTATACCTTTTTCAATGTCTCCCTATTCATATAACACAAGAACAGTTCAACGAATGGGATAGAATATTGGCGAAGCACCTTTGGCAAAACAAAAGGGCTAGGATCAAGTTCTCAACAATGCAGTTAAGTAAGGAAAATGGGGGACTGGGTTTACCCTGTTTTCGAGATTACTATTACGCGGCACAATTGAGACCTTTAATATGCCTATGCTCCCCCTTCTATAATGCTGGTTGGAAGGAAGTAGAAGGGACTGAGTTAAAAGGTATACCAATTATGACCATACTAACAGACAAGAAATTGCAGACCTTGACTAATTTTACTGATGATTTTATGTACTATTCCCTATTAAATGCATGGAACAAAACTTTACAAACCTGCAAATTGGAGGGACTGTCAAGAATCTTACGGTGGTGTGCTTACGACTCAGATTTTAAACCAAATGTTCTAGATACAGGATTTAAGAGCTGGATTCCAAAGGGGCTCACCACCTACTACTCATTTGTCCATGAGGGGGTATTTATGAGTTTTGAAACACTACAATGCAAAAATAGGTTAGGCAAAGATGATTTCTACAGATACCTACAAGTTAGACACTATTTTGACCAAAACATAAAAACAGCAGGGATGGAAAATGAAATGAGGGTCTTACAGACAATGCTCACATTGATCAATACTAGTTTTAACAACAAAGTGATATCAAAACTATATAAAGCCACTCAACAAGGTAAAAGTGAGAGCACAGAATACATTAAAAAACGATGGGAATTAGAAAGCAATGTGCGAATATCTAATGAAAGCTGGGAGAACATCTGTAGAATACAATGGACCATCACAAAATCAAACACATGGAGAGAGTTTTGTTGGAAGAATTTAGTCAGGTTCTTTATTACACCAAACCAGCAGAAATATCAGGGGAAAGGTGCCACATGCTGGAGACTCTGGAACTCACCACAAACCAATCACTCCCACATATTCTGGAGTTGTCCAGTTCTGGGAAATTACTGGCCTCAAATATGTGAACACATCAACAATGTATTAGGAAGTGAAATACTTTGTAATTGTGAATGTATGTATTTATCAAATGTGGATTTAACAACCTGGATGAAAACGGACAAACAACTGCTCTGGATGCTCTTGGCAGCGAGTAAAAAGGCTATAACCCGAAAATGGTGGAAGCCGGAACCACCAACAATTACAGACTGGATCGACATCGTTCAAGAAATCTACATGATGGAAAAACTCACATATTCCATCAGAATCCAAAGAGACACTTTCTACAAAATCTGGTCAAAATGGACTGAGTATGTTAAACCTGTAAGAAGCGATTTTGTATAACCAATTCTTTTTTACTATTTTTTTATTGTATTGCTTACAATTTGTTTTTGCTAGATGTTAAACTATAACGGTGCTCCCCTCCCAGGTTAGCTGTCTGTTTTGTGTTATATTTTTTCTTAAATGTTAAAAAACTGAAGAAAAAAATAAAAATATTAAAAAAAAAATAACAGGTAAGGGTTTACTAAACGTTATTTTCTAGTATTTTTATTGAACATTAACTTAGAAACACGTCTATAAAAACGGCAGGTAAACAAGTTTGATATTGTTTTCATGTGTCCTAACTTAAAGCGGCTCTCTGGAGCATTTTTCTCTGTATCAAAGTTTTCTAAATGTTCTAAATGATATTTCAGGTCTAAACTATGATCTATGGGTTGAGTTCCACAACATCTGTCATTCTGATGAAGACCCTCCTTCCTCCTAGAGACCCCTTTCCATTATTTCTTGCCGCCGACATTTTTCAGCCAATGAAATTCAAATGTCTGCATTCTCTCAACATGCACGCGCATCGACCAAACCTGTACCAGTAGGGGGCGCTGTCGTACAGGACGCTCCGTGTGTTTCTCAGCCGTCTCAGCCGTTCACTGAGGACTCACGGCTCATTTCTACTAAAAACCTACCCATTCTCCAGCTAAAGATGGATTTATTTTTATTTTTAAACCTTTCACCTCACAGAATGGCAAGGCTTGACAGGGTTATGCGTTTATTTTGGTCAGAAAGTTCATCCAGGGCCGAGTCAAGTTCAGCTTCAGAGTCCAGCAGCAGCTCTCTGCTAACAGAGCTAATATCAGAAGCAGCAGGGACAGAGAGGGCTCTTCAGACCCTCGTAGTGTTGTTGGAATAAGATTGTGAACTGTGAGTGATTAAACCCTACACATTGAGCGGTACAGTTCATGTCCGAAGTATATGCGCCGTGTGCACGCGCGCACACGCGACCGGACGCGCGTGTCGAGATGTTTTGAGGAGGAGCCTTTGGACGCTAGATTCAAAAACTGCTCTCTTGCTGAAATAATCCAGATTGCTGCTTTAAGTGTACCGCAAATAGTATAGAAATGACTTAAAATCAAACAAATCTACCAGAAATTTGGATTTAAAAAGGCATAATAATGATTTACTAGTAGATCCTAGCACATAAACACACTGGTTGTTAGCGTTAGCGATAACATTATAATCACGAATTAAAGCAGCACAACTCAAAACAAGACGTCGGCCATTTAAAGCTTCTCTGGATCTCAAACGGTCGACCTAACCTGACATAAAATAGTTGTAGCTTCCAGGCTTTCATTTGGTTTGCAGTGTAATACGAGGTATGCAGCATGAGATAGTTTATGTCGATTGCTTCAACGCTGGGTAAATCCTCCAGACTGTATATAAAGGCAGATTTCTAAAAATTATATGGGTCATAACCAAAATGAAGATTTTTTTTTTTACAATATCGCGTCTGTGCCCGCTCATTTAAAGCCTTAGCGTAGCCGCTTTCATCCATTGTGCTGCGTTTTGTTGTGGCACAAAACACTTCCTGCCCCCCCATTTGAGTTTCGCGCGACTTCCAGGTCACGTGAGTGAAACCCAGCAATAGAAAAGCTGAAATTATTCTGTTAAAATCTTACAAATAATGTTTTACTTTTGAACAACCTCAGTTTGGAGAAACAGATGAATCCTGACCTGACTGATGAGCTAAAGGCTAGCAGTTCAAGTAGGAACAAAAACAAAAATGTTTCTGACTTTAAAAACAACAACTTAAAATATATTAATAATTAGGATTGTTTATGTAGCCATTATTTTATAAATCTTTACAATGCCATCATCTTTGTATTTAACAGTGCAAATAGCGTTAGCAACAGCTAGCTGTAGCACTTCTGGTGCATCCTGGGACACTTCCTGTAGGAGTAGCTAAATTAACTGTAGCGTAAAGATTTATAAACAGTGTTCACATTGATCGCTGTTAATTTGGAGAAGTTTTTAAAAATGGCAGAAGTTCACTTCTGCTCAGACTAGCCGTTAGCTCATCAATCCCGTTTCTCCAAACTGAGGCTGTTCATAACCCCAAAGACCTGAACTATCCCTTAACGCTCCAGCGCTCCGTGATGCTTAAAGGAAGCAATCAGAGGAAAACATGGATGGAACGGAGCTCGGGGTCATAGGTCATACGTGTTCCTGAAGGGTCACATGGCATGCAGGGAGTCATGGGTAGAACACCAAGGGGAGGGAGGTATGCGCTGCAGCAGCAGGGGGGTCAGAGTGGAGAGGGTTCCAACGAACACAGATGACCTCTGAAGAGTCTGACACACACACACACACACACACACACACACACACACACACACACACACACACACAGCAGGAGGTCACTGCATGCAGAGTGACGATCATTTAAATATTTCAGCTGAATCCTGTGTTTGGACTTGTTTTAATCAGACGTTTTTATCTTTGTTTCAGAACAGAGGAGGAAAGATGTTTCAGGGTTTTTTTAAATTTCAGTTTTTTATTTGTTGTTATTAAAATATAAAAAGATCCCTGAACTCAGAACAGAAAAGTCCCAAACATGAGAATACAAACATGTAAGTTCATCATTTATTTTGTGTATTAAATACTAGAATATTTATACATCAAGCATAAAATTGTACCGGTATTTTTCCATCAGCAAGTTTTTTTAATTGGCACAAAATAAATTAGAACCAATAAAACTCTTTAAATCAGATTTGAGGCTCTGTTTATTTTCATCAGGTCACCATTTAGTGTTAAATTATTCCAAAACATGAAAATAAAGATGAACTTTAGAGGATGAATGTTTCTGTGATTTTATGCTTTAAGCAGGGGAGTTTATGTTTCCTTACAGAGAAGAAAGAGTCTTTTCATTTACAGTAACCAGTAATAATCCATCTATGTTTACTCACCACCAGATTTAAAACACACCTGGTCTTTTCTGATATTTCATCATCTTTCCTTCCTGTTTTAAATCCACCTGAATAACATCCATGACAGAACGGAGACGAGATGATGAACGATTTCTTACCGGTTCTGAATTTACTGTAAGGTCCGTTCTCATGAGTCTGACTGCTGCCGGACCAGAAGGGAAGGCCTCGCTCTCTCCACCTGGGGCGCACGTACACACACACACACACACACACACACACACACAGAGAACAGAGGACCAGATCAGAACAACCAGCTGTGTTTCTGTTCTCTGAAGTGCTTCAGGTTCTGAATAAAAGGAGCTTTGATTTGTTCTTGATGTGAGTCTGAACCTGTGAGCAGTTCAGGGAGTTTGGACTAAAAACAACAAACTATTTAAAAGCAGGCTGAGGATGAAAGATCTCGTCTTCTTCCACCGGTCCGGTCCGGGTCGCGGGGGCAGCATCCCAACCAGGGAGTCCCAGACCGTCCTCTCCACAACCACCTCCTCCAGCAGGCGTTCCCAGGCCAGACTGAAGATATATATTCTCCAGCGTGTCCTGGGTCGACCCGGGGGCCTCCAGCCAGCAGGACATGCCCAAAACACCTCCCGAGGGAGGCGTCCAGGGGACGTCCTGACCAGATGCCCGAACCACCTCAGCTGGTTCCTCTCTACATGGAGGAGCAGCGGTTCTACTCCGAGTCTCTCCCGAATGTCCGAGCTCCTCACCCTATCCCTAAGGCTGAGCCCGGACACCCTACGGAGAAAACTCATTTCGGCTGCTTGTATCCGCGACCTCGTTCTTTCGGTCATTACCCAAAGCTCATGACCAGGTGAGGATTGAGAGGTAGATCGACTGGTAAATCGAGAGCCTTGATTTCTGACTCAGCTCCCTCTTCACCACAACAGACCGGTTCAGTGTCCATCACTGCAGACGCTGCCCCAATCCGCCTGTCGATCTCCCTCCTCCCCTCACTAGAGAACAAGACCCCGAGACACTTAAACTCCTCCACCTGAGGCAGGACCTCTCTCCCAACCCGGAGTTGGCAATCCACCTTTTTCTGGTCAAAAAAGATGAAAGATGTGGCATAAAACTACTTGTAGAAAGAAAGGAAGAAACCCTGTAGTTTGTTGTCAGTTCATGTCGTTTTGTAAACAGGTATTCTAAACTCGTTTTATTTCAAACACCTGACTTGACTTTCCTCACATCGAACACCGGAGCCTCTCAGGTCACATTTTAATCATTAAACCACCGTTAGTCTGAAGAGCCTAAATCCATCCAACGGTTTAATTAACCTTCAACAATGAGTGTGTGTCTGTGTGTGTGTCTGAGAGTGTGTGTGTGTCCTACCAGTGGAAAATGAAAATTGCCAGGATGAGGAAGGCAGACACGAAGTCCGTAACGATCCACATCAGACTGTATTCCTCTGGAGTCTGGAAGTAGAAAAAAGATGGTTATTTTTTATGATTCAACCACTGATCAGTTTGTTGGGTCTGAGGCTGGTTTTCCACTGGACTAATAAAACGGACCTGAACTCGTTGAAACCTGTAGGAGGCGACAGGCTGGGTTATGTAACAACACCTGTCTGATAATCCTCCTGTACAGAACGATCCCACCTCCCACTCATCAGTCTGAAGGACTGACTGGCCATTAAAATAGGTTGATTAACTAGAATTTTCTAAGACTTGAATCATATCAGAGTTGGAGGTTTTTACATGAGGAACGTTTTAATCAAAGAGCAGCAGATACAGCCTGTTTAATAAATAAAGAGAAGAAGAATGGGACGAATCTGCTCACCATGAGGAACAGAGGCTTGTTGATGTTGGACAGGACGTGGATGGAGTTGGTGGTGACGGACTGAGCTCCGGCACACCAGGCCAGAGTATAAAGCCACGGCTGGCTGATCACGTACAGGTTGGTGCTGATGTTCACTGACTCGTATTTACTGTACAGAGAGGAGGGAGGGGAGCAGAAAATATTCAGGTTTCATGGAGTCACCTGTTGTTAGATAGTGAGGAAATGCAGCGACCTCTCATTTCCTAAATCGTTTCACAAAATTAACCAACCACTAAAGTTCTCATTCCATAAGTTGACATTAGGGATGCACCGAAATGAACATTCTTGGCCGAAACACCGAAGTAAATGAATCTGTCAGTTATTAGAACCCTAGCATTTATGCTTCGATGTGAACTAACCTCACTAAAATCAAGGCACTGCAATAAATCAGTTACAAAACCATGAAAACAATGAGGAGGAGGGAAAATACTGTCTGTAACTTGTCTGAAGATGTGACAGCAGCAGCGACAGGGAAATAAAACTAAAAACTACTCTGGTTCTGGTCTGACTCGGTCTGTAAGCCGTGTCGCTATGCCACCCGTCACTCGGAGTCGTGCACCGTTCCAGCGCTCTGCAGCGGGAGGAGAAACGAGCCGCTGGGCGGACGACTCGTCGGGTCCGAACCGCGGACATGCTGCTCTTATCCTTTGATTAGCTTGCGACATCACACGTTTTGGCCGTGTTGTTTCGGTCATGTAGACCGAAAACACACCTTTGGGTCATTTTCGGACTAAATTTTTCGGTGGCCGAAATTTCAGTGCATCTCTAGTTGACATCAAATAGTTGGAAAAAATTTCCACAAGAAATAAAAAGAAAACAGATAAATTTAGAAACATTGAGGAGCATCAGGAACTAACTCTTTACCAGATGAAAAAACTTTAAAGTGATAATATGCAACTTTTTCATATTTTTAAATCTTCTCCTTGAGCCAGTCTGTGCTAATATGACTCTTTACAGAGTTAATGAAAAGTCACTTAGCCCCATCTCGTGGTTAGATCCAGAATACCACGATTGCAAGATCTCCGTCGCTGTCACGGTACCCAGGAAGTCACGTGTCTCACGAGGGTTAGGCTAACCCAAAGTGGCTAGCTGTTATGCTAGCTCTGGAGTGTTTTTAGCTCATGATTCCTGATTTTTTTCCCATCTCTCCCTGCTTGAACACAGCTGATTTCTTTGAAGGAGTAAATAACCGCTCCTGTAGAAAGCTGTGAAGGCTGAGGAGACATTTCAACAGGTAGATTTAGGCGTTTAGAAGCTGAAACGATCTGGTAACTTTTTAATGCAGTGATTAAAAACGGACACCAGAGGGAGCCCAAAACAAGCAAAACTGCATATTATCACTTTAAAGAGTTTATTTTCTTACAGTTTCACTACAATAATCCACTGGCTACCTTCAGCTGCTGCATCAAATCCAAGTCTCTACCACTAGCATACAGAAAGGAACGGCTCCATCTACTGGGATCCTCTGGATAAGGCTGACGTCACGGCTCGGTGACTCCGGTCATCAGAGGATCATCAGCTAGCAGAGCTACACCACGTGGGACAGTCCAGACTCTTCTCATGTGGAGGAATGACCTACCAGGCTACCAGAACACCCTGTCCGTCTTCAAGAACCTCCTGAAGACCCAGCTCTTCAGAGAACATCTTCTAGACTAGAACCAACCTTCACTACTCCTCTGGACTCTCTTCATGCTCTTCACTCTATGCTGGTGTTCTTTTCCTTCACTGTGACCTCAGAGACTGACTAGAGTTCATCTAAGTAGTTTGTCGTTAGCTTCAATGGTAACTTCTTGGTTAGCTTGTCATTGTAAGTCACTTTGAATAAAAGCAGCTGCTAAACACATAAACATAAATATTCATGCTGATTAGAACTTCCTGCTGTGCTCTAAACATTTTCTCTTATTAAAACTTTATTGAAGCACAGATGAGAACCAGTTTATTGCTGATAAATTTGTTTTCAGCAGACTGAATTACTCTGAAGATGAATTAACTTCTGTCAAAAACATAAAAGCTGGAAAGTTGTTCTGATGAGACAAAGAGAAGAAGAATGAATCAACTCAACCATCGCATCGATTTACCAAATTTTCTCTCAAAGCTTCTGTTTCTGTTGTAGGATTCTTGTCCTCCTCTCTTCCTCCTTCTATTCACTCGTTTCCTCCTACAGTTTAAACTCTTTTCCACTAATTCATCCTCTTATAGATCTCTCTCCGTCTCGGCGAGTATTTCCTGCTCGACCTTCACCTTCTTCTTTGTTTCACACTTCCTCCCATCACTGCTGACAGGTTACAAACAACAAGATGGTGGAAGGAGGAGGTTGTTTTCAGGTCAACATAAAAACTGTTTCTCTGAAGTAGTTTGGTGCGTTTCCTGTCCTTTAGTGTGAGTGAAGCGAACCTGATCTGTTGTTGTGACATGCTGCTGTAGTGGAGGTTCAGCCTGGTGATGTGGTCCTCCATCAGCTCCTGGATCGAGGCCTTCTGCCCTGAGGTCTGCTGCAGCTCCGGGTCCACAGCATGGACCAGGTCTCGGTCTTCAGACGGGAGCCACAGCACCTAAACACACACACACACACACACAAGCCTGTAAACATAATAAAATACTTCATGGTGACGTTTTAAACGTCCTCCTGATCTCGTGACCCACCTGAGAGGAGTTGATGTGGGCCTGTACGACCTGTAGGGTCGTGTTGATGTAGGACTGGCTGTAAGGATGGCCGTACGGTGGCCCGCGCAGGTCAAACAGCACTCGTTTGCCACTCCGAGCCGCTACCTCCAGAAACTGAGCCAGTGAAGGAACAGACTGGTTCTGGGCCTGGGACCGATCGGCCTCAGACAGAGAGGATGTGGTTCCAAACGGATCTCTCTGAACCAGTGAGACCAGAGGAAGATGCAGTTATTGACAAACTTCACAGTGAATTCAACATTTAGCTGTTTTACATTTTATTTTATCGATTGATGGTTTTTGCTCTTTAGTTTTTAAACACTTTGATCAGCCTCGTTTTTAACAGTGATTTAGAAACAAACTGACATCAAATCAAAAGAATCAACTACAAGTTTTTAATTTATTCACTAAAACTGGTTTTTCTCAGCCTGTCTTTATGTTGACTCATATTTGATTATAAAATAATCACACGTAGCAACCCTGGGATCTGATCTTCATGTTCCTGACTCGACTGCGTTGGGATGTGAGTTTGCTGCTCGCACCGATAAAAACCATTTTCCGGCATTCAGCTGCTGTAACTCGGTCCAGGTGAACATGGAGGCGTCGAGGTGCGTTCGGTTGGGGAAAACCTCGGCGACATTAGTGGTCCTCCTCAGGGTGGAGTCATGCATCAGGAAGGGAACGCCGTCGTAACTACAGACGATGATGGAGGCGTCAGGAGGGAAAACACAAAGTGGTGAAAGGATGGAAAACAGAAAGAGAGGAAAGTCATCAGTAAACGTTTGTCTGGCTCTCTCATTTAATTCATAAACAAACATTCAAATTAACCGAGTCAGAATTAATCATACAAGTAAAATCCCTTTGGTGTGTGCCCTAGAACCTGGACAGCCGAGGCACACAGAAGCTGTTAAGTCGCTGCTATCATTCATCTCAGCTCCTCACACCTCATTGTGAGACACATGAAAGCAGCAGCTGAATGGTCGGGGTCACCTGCAGGATTAGATTAAATCAACCCTCTAATGCTGAGTCAGGCTCTGCTGTTAATCCTCGTGTTCTCAGGCTGCTAAACCAAAAGCTAGAGGCAAACTGGATTAGCATGGCAGTAATCACCTTAGCACAGAGAGCGGCACGCTGGCGTCTGATCTGGAAAGGTAACATCAAGGAACAGACTCAGCTGCTGTTACTTCACCAGGAGCAGGAGAACAACTTGTAAACATTCAACGCCCTTTAATCATCCTCATGAATCATGGGATGTTTGTCTTTACGGGCAGCATTAATTATTAATGACACCAGGTTCTCATATAGTCTGAGTTCAGCTAAAGCAATAAAAGCTAGTCAGAAACTGAGAATGAAACCAAACCAAAGCTTTAGAGCCTGTTTTTATTTCTGCTACCATGCTGTTGATCCAGATCTCAGTATTTTAAGTGATGGTGTGTCAGTGAGCCTGAATGTGTCCCCAACACCTTCAGGTAGAAACATTAAAGCTGATATGTGGAGCATTTCAGCAAGAGAGCACTTTTTGAGTCCAACGTTCCACGGCCCCTCCTGAAACCCCCCGCTTTCTATAGCCCCTCTTCTAAATGCACGTGCATCACTCCGGTCTCTAAAGCCAGTCAAACTGTGCATCGTGGCTCTCAGCTCTTGCTCAAACTGTACGACTGCATCGCAGGGTTCAATCCTTCACAGCTCATGAATCATGTTCTCACTCTGAGGCTCTGATGAGACCTGACTGTCACTGTGCTGATGAAACGTCGCTCTGGAGCAGGGAAGCTGCAGAACCCGGAAATGAGGAGACACTCTAGAATGGAATTCTTGACCAAAATAAACGTGTATCCTTGGCAAGCCTTGCCATTCTGTGTGGAGAAAAGTTTAAAAATAAAAATAAATCCCTCAGTATCCGGGGAATGGATAAGTTTTTAGTAGAAATGAGCTCTGACTGCTCCATGACGGCTGAGACTGTAAACAGGAAGACACGGAGCGTCCTGGGAGCGCGGCCCCCACCTCTACAGGTTTACATAAAGCGCGTGCACGTTGACTGACAGCTGACAACGTGGAAACTTGAATTCTATTGCTGAAAAAGTTCACCGTCAGAGAGAATTCAAAGGGGTCTATAGGAGGAAGGAGGGTCTTCAGAAAACTAACATGTTGTGGAACTCTACCCATAGATCATAGTTTAGACCTGAACTATCATTTAAAACATTTAGAAAACTTTGATACAGAGAAAACGCTCCAGAGAGGAGTTTTAAGTCAAACATTAGAATACCTGATGGTGACGTCGGTCTCCAGACCTTCTCCTCCAGCTTCAACGGCTTTTTCAAACGACATCACCGTGTTCTCTGGAGCAAGCTGCAATACAACAAACCCACCAGCGACCTGTTAGATTTATTAAATCATTTATTCAGTAACAATAAAATCTGGGATCGGATGTTTGTATATATTTATGATGTTTTGACCTGTTTGTTTGCTTTTTGTATATTTTGTGTGAATTCCTGATGTAACAGTTTGTGTTTTATAATCTGACCTAAATTAACTCTGAAGCAGCAGCTGAGGATGGATGAATGAAATCATTTATTTATAATCCAGTTTGAGCCAGAATTAAATCAAATTAAGCTACAGCTCAACCTGCTCCAACTTCTCATCAAGGATCACCAAAACCACCTTAGCCAACTTGTACGTTCTAAACTCATCCTATGGGCTTTAGTGATGATGTGGTTGTTTTTAATGTCCTGTGTAACGTTTTGAAACCTGAGAACAGCTGGAGAAACAACAGGCTCGTAGTTGTACCATTGGAGCTCCTCTGTGTCCGATGAGTCTCGGTGCCGGTCCAAGAGTTCCTGCTTCTTTAATGCAGGGCGAGTACATTCCCAGAGGGACCAGGTAGAGAGAGAAGAGCACAGACAGGAAGAGACCCAGGACCGCGACCTGACGCACTAAATAACAACAACACAAACAGAAACTTTATGTCAGTAAAAAGATCATAAATCAGATTAACAGGTTGGTTTTTACCTGCATCACTGGTTTATGTTGAAGTTAAACAGCGTTTAGCTTTATTTGATCACTGTCAAGTTATTTAGTCTTTGCTCTCCCCACTTGAAAGGGACAAACATCTTCCAGAGTAATCTCACTAGAATTCCACTCAGTAACCAGGCAATCTTTCCTTTTCACCATTTATTTTCCAGTTGGTGCAAGGTATTTTGTGACTTTTAACAGGTGAAAAACCTTTAAAACAGCAAAATACAATGTATTAGAATTTGAATAATAAATATCATTATTGTTAATCACTTTTACCACAATATGTTGAAGTATGCCCTCTTAATAGAATTCCCAAAGTGAAACAATAAACAAATTAAACATACTCAAACCTACACAATATGAAATAAATACACAGTGAATCATTGTTTGAATAATAAATACTAAACACCCATTAATATTTTTTACATCAAATAGGAGCTTTTCTAGAACAAACATTTTGGGCCACGCCCTGCCAGTCGGCTCAGTGGTTGCTCATCAGCACTCCACAGCAGCAGAAATGTCCACACAGTTCATGATTTTAAAAGTTGGTCTTACCGGCTGCTTCTCTGGTGTTTTAGATGTTTTTTAAGACGTTTTGAGCAAGACTGAGGACGAACAATCCAGTCCAGCTCCTTACTTTGGGTAGTGGATAGACGAACCAGACACAGTGCTGTCCGTGGGGGCTCGTCCGGGATTAACAATAATGATATTTATTATTCAAATTCTAATACATTGTATTTTGCTGTTTTAAAGGTTTTTCACCTGTTAAAAGTCACAAAATACCTTGCACCAACTGGAAAATAAATGGTGAAAAGGAAAGATTGCCTGGTTACTGAGTGGAATTCTAGTGAGATTACTCTGGAAGATGTTTGTCCCTTTCAAGTGGGGAGAGCAAAGACTAAATAACTTGACAATCAGAATGAGTCAGACGGACTTTAAAAAATATGATTAGAGAAAAAATGTGATAAGTTCAGTAAAGTTTATACAAAGAGAACATTTAGTTCAACTATTTTCAACCATCACTGATTGTTGATATCATTCAGATTTACCAGCATAAAGGATTAAGATCCAAACAGAAACTTTAACATTTGAGTTTTAGACTAAAATCAATAAAAACTCCTGTCTTTTTAGTCTGGACCTGGAATTTATTCCTAGACGTCTGACTGCAGCGAAGAATTTAGATTCACATCATGACACTTCCTGTCTACTCAAACAAAACGTCCATGTTATAAAAATCATCAAAACTAAACTAAACAAACACGTTTTCTGCCTTTTGCTGACAAATACAGACAAAAGTAAACATTTACAAACTATCTGCTTTAATATAAATAATATAAATAAACTATTATTTCTGATTTAGGTCAATAGGTACAGAATGACATCACAGCAAATACAGGTGTTAAAAAAGGATCAAACCTGGAAGGTCATGAATTAAAGACATAAATGAATGAATAAAGATGTTAAGGTAAACTGGAATCACTGCTTTTAATTTTTAATTGATTTAATTTAAAATAACCTGTACTTTTTAATGTGAACAGGAATCATGACTCAAGATAAACCACTGTGATGGATAAAAATATAATAAATCAGTCAAATTATGAAAATTATTTTTTTTTTTTCTCAGTTTATTTCAAGTCAACACAGAGTGAAAAGACGACGAGCGCTCCTGCTCTTCTGTCATTTTTAATAACGTTTCTCCTTACAGAGAGTCAACAGGAGCTTTGAATCCTGGCTCCTGATTGGATGACAGAACCATCAGAAAACTGATCTTATGAATTTAAAACAACAGATGCCTCAGACAGACCGACGTCAGAAAATGACCGACATGACGTGACTCGTCTTGTTTCTGTTACTCAGGAGTTTTTCTACATATGTACACCTCCTGTATTCATACCGTGAACCTGGAGAAGCTAGACTTTTACAGCCTTGGTCTCCCAGTTTCACTTGCTAAGAGAAACCTGTGATGTGACTCAGCATCACTGCATCTGCTGAGTCACCATGGCAACAAGGAAGAGTACCCATGGAGACAAGATGAGAGACGAAGAGACTTGGAGGTCAAAGCTGTTCAGAGGAGAGAAAGTCAGAGACGACGAACGGCAGAAAAGAGAGCAGACCAGGAAGGAGAGATAAATGAAAAGTATCATAAAAATAATGAGAATAAAGCAAGAAATAAGGAGGGGTGCAAGCCGAAGCACGGTGATGTAACGTTGAACATCAGAGTCTGAACAGAGCTGAAAACCTTCCATCTAACGAGTCGCCTCGCCAACGTCCTTCCACCTTTTCTGTCCTCCGAAAACTTTAAATGAATTATAATTCTGAAAATATTCAGATTCACTGATGATTCTGAGACCTGGTTACTCAGTAATACAAACCATTCATTATTAAATTATGAAAAATTTAACAAGGAAACATAAAAGGTCTCTGATAGATATATGACCAACGCTAGTCAGGATCAGCTAGAGGTCACAGGGGTCACGGAGTGGACAGGACTACAAGCATAGAGGGAAGTGCACAAAGAGAGGGGAGGCGCCACGAGGGGGCGTTTGGGGGCGTCGCCCCCTGAAAATTTTGTAAAATTCTATTAATCATAGAAACATGTTCAACTAGTTCTAACATTTTTATTTAAATTTGTATCCATACAAAATGAAAAATGTGAACATTTTAATTAACAATTTAACAATTTAATACACATTTGGTTGTTACAAGTCGTCTTGAACTCATCACGGACGCTCGGTAAAGTTGGAGCTTTAGCAGCTAGCATCTTGCTGTATGTTGTTGTACGTTTTTGGAGCGTGAGAAGGTGGAACCATTACTGAAAAACAGAGATGAAAGAGTCGGAGTTACTCATTCCTCATCGGTTTTAGAGACGAGTGATGTTCTGTTCATGGTTCAGAAAACCGTATTATCAGCTCCTCTACTCTGTACCAGTGTTCGGATTCCATCCTGCAGCCGAGATGGAGAGGAAAGATCTCCTTCTGAGGAGATTGAGCTCATCAGCACGAATGAAGGTAGGAGGATGGATTATAATTAAATAAGTACTGGTCCGTGGTTCATTTGGATCAGAAAGGCGGAATAAAATGATTATTGATCAGCTTGAAAGATCAGGTCCGAACCCAGTAGCCAGGTGTAGTCCCGCTGCGCTCCACGGTAGAGGAGCACTCTGTGGGCCGGGCGCACGCCGCAGACTGATGGAAGTCACCGATGGTGACAATCAACACCCCCCC
>SSNR01000105.1:315381-342550 GCA_006937965.1 Callopanchax toddi | reverse complement strand
CCCCCCCCCCCCAATGTGTGTCAAACACCCCCTCCTCTCTCTGGCGCCGGGCCTGGGAGGTGCTAGCCTATACACCTCAGTTCAACCTAGTGGAATTAGTTCTCTAGACCCGTCTGAGGAGCAGCAGGGTTTAGTGGCACCCAGGAGGCAGTTGGAGGTTCGGTATCTAACCCAGGAATCCTTCAACACATGGCCAGACTGGGGTTTGAACCCTGGTCTCCTACATGACAGTCAGCCTCTAATCCACAGTCTCTCTGAAGAGCTGGGTCTTCAGGAGTTTCTGGTAGATCATTCCACCATCGTGGATCGACACATGAAAACCTTTTGTTCTGTTCCTGACTGAGTCGTAGAACTGCAGGAGAACAGCTTTACTTCCAGTCAGTCCCACCAGGTAAAGCTGGCTCTCAGCTGATAGCTTACCTTTCTTGTTCATACGGAAAAAGTGCAAAGCGACCGGCCAGGAGAGGACGGCCATTAGTGAGACCGCCGCCATGTGCAGGAAAGGTGCCGTCACCTAAAGTTAAGAGACACACATGTAGAACAGCTGAACGTTTTCACATTATAACAGATATGAACAATAGAAACAATCATTTGATTTTATGATGTGTGAGAGTGTCTGACCTGCAGCGACAGGAGGAGAGTCCTCCATTCTTTGCTCCAGAGGTCAGACAGGATCCCAGTGGCTGTGACCGAGAACACCAGCGTCACCACGATGCCCGTCTGACACGGAGGACAGGAAACCGTTTAGAGATGGATAAACAGTCAAATAAATACCTAGTTTATCTTTTCTTATTATCTGTGAGTTACCTTGTGGCTCCAGTGGAGGTACAGCCTCTGACCCTCAGACAGCAGGCAAACCGCCAGAAGCTGAAGAGCAGAAAAACATCCAGTTACATTAACAGTAAAACGCTGTAAACCTTTCTACCTGTACAAAGGATGAAAATACCCTCAAATTAAACCAAGTCAGATACTTTATAATGAAACTAATAGTTAATTAAATGGTGTTTAAATATTTATGTTCCTAATCTAATTTAGACAACTCCATGTCTTTACCTTTAACAGCTGCATATTGTTTTTACCTCTGCATCATTAAAACATTTCATTTCTTCATATTTGTTTTATCTGATCTTAGTAATCTTTTTTTGCTGTACTGTCACGTTTCCTCTGAACTCCTGAAGCAGATGTCTTGTTGACTTCCTCTGGGTCTGTTTGTGTATTTATTATATAAGAAGTCTTACATCATTGTTGGCACCTCAGCAAAGCTCTTTGTGTAAATGTCACGACTGCTGGGAGGCCAGGAGACGCGTCTTATGAAACACGCTGGGTCAAGTTCATGTCTCAGTAAGAAAAACATCAAATTCAGCTGCAGTAACATTTAAATGCCGACAACATTCTGCTGCTGATCAACTCTGATGTTTTAGTTTTCTAACAACAAAAATATGCTGTTTGATGATTTTGATAAACAAACCCAGGAATCAAAAGTGGTACTAACCACCTAAACTTACTACAGAAAAAGTGTTTAACTTGCTTCTTATGTTGCTTTAGTTTACAGTCTTGAAATAAGGTTTGTAACATTGTTCTTACCAGTAACAGAGCGATGTAGGTGAAGAGAGCAGCAGCAACGACCAGCAGGACCAGAGACCAGGGGAACCAGAACCCAAGAGTCCCAAAGTTAAACCTGGACAGGTGAAAGAAAAACTCTACAGTTTGATTCATGATGTTAACGAGGTTTAATTAGTGAGTTTCACCTTCAGACCTTTCACTACTGTGACTGGAAAACTCACAACAACAAGACCATTTTGATGAGTTTTTATCTAAAATGTATAAAAAGTGAGGAATAAAGTAGAAGGAGAGGGATTTGCTGCAATATATGTATAGTACTAGGTATATACCACAGTATTACATATACTATAGTACTACGTACTAGGGATGCACGTTTCCAAGATTTTGTTTAACCGGCTATATAAGCTTTTCACGGTCAATATCTGGTTAACCGTAAAATATACCACCGACTGTAAACCGGGTAATCGGTTAACTATGTACATACCATGGTACTACGTATGTATCACAACACTATGTATATACCACGGTACTACACATTTACCACAATGCAACACATGTACCACGGTACTACTTTTATTCCACGGTACAACGTACATACCACGGTACAACTCATATACCACGGTACTACATACATACCACGGTACTACGTATCTACCACGGCACTACATACATACCACGGTACTACGTACATACCACGGTACTACGTATCTACCACGGCACTACATACATACCACGGCACTACATACATACCACAGTAATACGTATCTACCGCGGTACTACGCACATACCACGGTACTACGTATCTACCACGGCACTACATACATACCACGGTACTACGTATCTACCACGGCACTACATACATACCACGGTACTACGTATCTACCACGGCACTACATACATACCATGGTACTACGTATCTACCACGGCACTACATACATACCACGGTACTACATACATACCACGGTACAGCGTGGTATGTATCACAACACTATGTATATACCACGGTACTACACATTTACCACAATGCTACACATGTACCACGGTACGACTTTTATTCCAAAGTACAATGTACATACCACGGTACTACGTACACACCACGGTACTACGTACACACCACGGTACTACGTACACATCACGGTACTACGTACACATCACGGTACTACATACATACCACGGTACTACGTACATACCATAGTACAACTCATATACCACGGTACTACGTACATACCACGGTACAACTCATATACCACGGTACTACGTATCTACCACGGTACTACGTATCTACCACAGTACTACATACATACCACGGTACAATGTACATACCACGGTACAACTTTTATACCACGGTACAATGTAAATACCTCAGTACAACATATATACCACAGTACCACATATATACCACGGTACTATATATATATATATACACACCACAGTACCACATATATACCACAGTACTATGTAAATACCACGGTACCACATATATACCACAGTACTATGTATATACCACGGTACACAGTAGAATGTGTTGTCTACATCAGTCCTGTCCCTGAGGAGCAGCCAGGCGGTTGGGGGTCAGTATTTTCCCTGACCTCCTGATCAGCTCTATTTATATAAGGTTCTATATTAAAGTCAAACTGAAGCATCTGAACCCGACAGAGGGGTCAAATAAACTGACTTTTAACAGGAACTTCTCACAGATTTTGATTTAGAATCAGTTCTTGGCTGTTTGACCAAACTTAAGTTTAATTAATCATTACAGGTACAAATAATACTTAGTAAATCATTAATATATAGAATATTCAAAACAGAAATTGTTGTTCAAACTATAGATGACCAGTGTTTGTCTATAACTATGTGATTAGTTTGGAGCCTCAGTGAGCCAACAGTGATTCTCATGAAGTTCCTTTCTTCATTTATACCTATTTTATTCTCAACTACAAACCCCATCATCCATATGGTGACAAACTGTCCCACATACCAACACCCCCCCCCCCCCCCCCCCCCCCCCCCCCCCCCCCCCCCCCCCCCCCCCCCCCCCAACCCGAACACGAGCTTCATGAGACCCACCAGTCAAAGTCATTGTAGTCGTTCTGGGCTTCACTCCAGAAGTAAAGAAAAACAAAACTCAGAAAGAAAGTGAGGATCAGGAGGCCAAAACTACCACACTCCACCTAAAAATACAAATACAGAAACTTCTGTTAAATTACTACGAAATCATTATGTGTGCATCTACAGTACAAACTCTAAATGCAGTACAGTTTATAGTTCATACATCTTAAGATGCTACAAAGATATGTTTGTAATAAAAAGTCTAAAGAACTGGAGGTTAAAGAGAAACCACCTGATAACCAGAAGTACATAGAATATTACATTGAGTACATGTAAGTATTATTCCTGATAAAAGTTGACAAAGTACACATATATGCAGATATATTTTCATAAAAGGCTGCTGTCGTTGGAGTCAGCAGACTACAGGGAGGGGGAATCAATACTCGCTGCACGCTCAGCAAGCCGACCCACCTCAACACCCTGTTAATAGATGGTGCTGCGTCGGGGGGGCTCACCTTGCTGCAGCAGCACTCTCCTGGCTGCGCCCGGGCTCTTTGGTATCGTCTCCACTGGCAGCCATAGAGGCCGGCCAGGCAGGAGACAAACGGCTGGTGTTCATATCTGATAGGCGGAAAGAAAGAAACATCAGACGTAAGAATGAGAATAAAGGTCATTTACAGTAAACTGGATCTAAAAATCAACATGAAAACTAAAAAAACCCGTTTATTTCTTTAACCTCAAGATCATTTTAGCTGCGTTTTTCCTCGACTCGCCTTCTCCTTCTTTATCTGGATTCTGGTCACGGGGGCAGCATCCCCAGCAGGGAATCCCAGACCGCCCTCTCCCCAGCCACCTCCACCAGATCCTCTGGTGAGACCCTGAAGCGTCCCCAGGTCAGCCTGGGGGTCTCCTGTCAGCAGGACATGCCTGAAACACCTCTTCATAAGGCATCCTGACCAGACGCCCAAACCACCTCAGCTGGCTCCTCCCGGATTAAATATTAAATCGCATAGGGGCAAATTAAGTCCAGCAAAGAGTGTCTTATTCATCCCACGTAAATCAGGAAACAGTTTAAAATCATAAACTTGAACTTCAGCCACACTAAAACAAAACTAGACTTTTCATGTTTTCAGGTTCTGAGAATGGATGCATTGTCACAACAGATTACACGACAAACAAATTCTCACAAAAATAATAATAAATGGCAAAACTGAGGAAGGCATCAGGTCATCTTGGAGGGGAAAGAATCAGTGTGACTCATTTAGACTGTTAGGACTCAGTTCTCTCTAATGTTTGATCCTAAAGGACTGAGAACCATGAAGGTTATTGTTTAAATCCCTAAACTTTTTCTTCTGAGACCCCCCCCCCCCCCCCCCCCCCCCCCCGATTTTCTCTTTACAGAAGCTAACAGTAAAAATTAATTATAAGATTTATTTTACAGATAAACAATAGAAAGCACTTTAACAAGTCACATGACCGCCTGGAACTCCAGCTTCAACAAAGACTCTAAAGGATGCAGAACAACAAAACATCACCCAGGACTTTAACCATCCTGGTATCAACTCAAAGAAGCTCCTACCATTAGGGAGGTGACACAAAACCACCAGGAGACTGCTTTCTCCCAACACGACTGAACACTGAGCCTCACTGAATGTAAACAGCAAGGTTACAGCAGGAAATGAAAATAAGACTTAAAGCGGCTCTCTGGAGCATTTTTCTCTGTATCAAAGTTTTCTAAATGTTCTAAATGATATTTCAGGTCTAAACTATGATCTATGGGTTGAGTTCCACAACATCTGTCATTCTGATGAAGACCCTCCTTCCTCCTAGAGACCCCTTTCCATTATTTCTTGCCGCCGACATTTTTCAGCCAATGAAATTCAAATGTCTGCATTCTCTCAACATGCACGCGCATCGACCAAACCTGTACCAGTAGGGGGCGCTGTCGTACAGGACGCTCCGTGTGTTTCTCTGCCGTCTCAGCCGTTCACTGAGGACTCACGGCTCATTTCTACTAAAAACCTACCCATTCTCCAGCTAAAGATGGGTTATTTTTATTTTTAAACCTTTCACCTCACAGAATGGCAAGGCTTGACAGGGTTACGCGTTTATTTTGGTCAGAAAGTTCATCCAGGGCCGAGTCAAGTTCAGCTTCAGAGTCCAGCAGCAGCTCTCTGCTAACAGAGCTAATATCAGAAGCAGCAGGGACAGAGAGGGCTCATCAGACCCTCGTAGTGTTGTTGGAATAAGATTGTGAACTGTGAGTGATTAAACGCTACACATTGAGAGGTACAGTTCATGTCCGAAGTATATGCGCCGCGTGCACGCGCGCACACGCGACCGGACGCGCGTGTCGAGATGTTTTGAGGAGGAGCCTTTGGACGCTAGATTCAAAAACTGCTCTCCTGATGAAATCCTCCGGAGTGCTGCTTTAAGGCACCTGATTTAAATGCTCTGTGTATTTTTATTAAATCTTATAACCTTTTGTATTTTCGGTTTCTTGTGCTTTCATGTGTTTATTTTAACAGTTGTTTGTCATAAGAGGCTGTTTAAGGATTTTGTTTTTCTTATTCTTTGACAAAATACAGTCACTTTGTACGTTTTTACAAACCTTTAGAATAAATAACCTGTAATTATATGAACGGTGTCTCCAAAGTGTTACCTGACTGACCACCAAACACCTATTTACTTCTACAGACAGTTACTGGACTGATGTGGTGATGATGCTCTGGTTTCTGTTCTGTACCTTTGCAGCAGCTGCCGCCGCACCACTTTTAACTTCCCCAGCTTCAGTCTGGTGATGGGCATAGACTCACCCACGGCCCAGCATCACAGAGACGGTGACAGAGAGGGGGAGAGGGAGGAAACAAGGAAAGGAGGCTGGAGACACCGAGGACTCGTCAACACCTCAGTCTTCACCTACAGAGAAGAACATTTGAATCACTTTAACATCCAGTCACAGAACAGACACTCTGCTTCGGTTTTAGGAGTTTACACTATAGGACAAATAAAAATTAGGTACAAATTAAATCCCTGATTTAAAAAATAAAGTTATAAATATTATTATTAATATATTATTTTTCCTCCTCCTGCTGGTAATTTATTTACTCAACTCTGTGACAGACAGAGTCAACAGTCCATCTTTAGAAAATACATTTATTAGTTTTAAGTTTTATTAGTTTTAAGTCTGTTTGAGCGATTTGGTGACGGAGCAGCAGCAGCTGATAGCGGTGTTAGCTTAGCGGGCTTCAGCTGGATAGAGAACACGTATGTTTAAATCCTTTCCTGCCATCAACACAAACGGACGGTTAAAGCCAAAGTAATCCCAAATAGGCGACTTTCTGTTTTTTGGCAGCTAGTTCTTCCATTTTTGGACTTACGAGGAATGCAGGGAACAAATAAAGAAATTTGAACAGGATTATAAAAACAAGCTTTAAAATAACTTTGTGGTGTTTTTTTCTTTCCTCCTTTTTCTCTGGCGCTTAATCAACACGTCTGTCGCAGGAGGTTTCATCACAACGTCTCTGTCAAAGGTCCCCTGACTCCTGTGTGAACAGAATCTGAAAAGGTTCCCTGGGAAGGACTGTTATTAGAACTACATTCTAAGAACTTAGAACTTGTATGTGTCCTCCTCAGCCCCTCTTCTGTGTGGGGTCCACCAGGGTTCAGTTCTAGGTCCCCTTCTCTTCTCACAGTATCTGTTACCTCTTGGCTCAAATGTTAGGAAGTATGGCATCTCCATTCATTGTTATGCAGATGATACCCAGATCTATGTCCCGCTAGGAAGAAAGGACGGTAACTCCCTGGGTCAGCTGCTATCATGTGACGTTAAAGCCTGGATGTCTCTGAACTTCTTAAGGATCAGTGAACAAAAGACAGAGGTAATAGTCTTTGGAAGCTCCACTGAAACCCCCCATGTAGATGTCGGTTGCCTGGCCCAATACATCAAACCAACACTCAGTGCGTTTACATGCAGATCTAAGTCGAGCTAGATCAGTCTAGGTCGATCTTATGTTAATAAACTGGGAGCCTTTATCCTAGTTTACAAGTCTGTTAGAAAACCGAACTCTTAAATGAAGTTCGCTCCACTCCGCTACGATAGGGGGCGACATGCGCCCTTTCCTGTCGGTCTTCTGCCGGTTGTTTTCTTAGCGTTTAAAAACTCTTGTTCTAAACGCTTCTATCGGTCACAAATTTGATCGGGCGTCTTCGTGTACCCAGCGCTGGCAAGCTGTTTGTTTGTTTTTGCTGCTGTCGTCTTTTACCGCTACTGATTTGTTTGTATTCCCACTTCCGCGGTGTCGTCACTCTCGGAGGAGGAGCGCCCAGACAGCATTAGCTTGACTAAGCTGTTTACATGGAGGAGGAAGTCGAGCTACGACGGCATTATCTGGGAGCTTTAGCTCGATTAGATCCAGTTCAACTTCAGCCGGACTAACGTGTTTACATGCAGTTTTAAAAACCGACTTAAGTCGATTTAAGGCAATAATTCGGTTTTCTAGACTGCATGTAAACGCGCTGAGTGACAAATCTAGGGGTCATAGTGGATGCAAGACTCAAGTTAGAGAATCAGATCAGAGCAGCTGTCAAATCAAGCTTTTTCCATCTGAGGCAGCTGGCTAAAATAAAACCAATTCTTTCACACCAGCATTTTGATTAATCCATGCATTTGTTACCACCCGACTGGATTACTGTAATGCTCTTTATACTGGAGTCAGTGGATTGTGCATCTCCCAGCTCCAGAGGGTTCAAACTGTGGCTGCACGCCTGTTAACTGGTACGTGAAAGTTTGATTCCATTTCTCCTGTTTTAGCCATCTGAGCTCAACATAGTGTTTACTGTGGTTTTTATGTGTATGTGTGGGTGTATGTGTGCCTGGGAATGGGTTTTGGACTGGGAGGGGAGCGTGTCATGGTTGTTCTGTGTGTGGGAAGGGGAGGGAATGTGGGTTGTATGGGTCATTTTAATCTGTCAAGCACTTTGTGTTGCTCGCTGGGGCATGAAAGGTGCTATATAAATAAAGTTTGATTTGATTTGATTTGATTAGCCTCCCTGCACTGGCTGCCGGTTCATTTTAGGATCCATTTTAAAGTTCTATTATTTGCTTTTAAAGCCTTAAATGGCCTTGCCCCGCCATACCTGTGAGAGCTGCTGCACCCCCTCCCGTTCTCTCAGGTCAGCTGATCAGCTGCTCCTGGCTGCGCCAAAGACTAGGCTCAAGCTCAGAGGAGACCGTGCTTTTGCTATGGTAGCTCCCAAACTTTGGAACAGGGGAATGTCAATTCCCCTGTTCATCAGACAGGCCTCTTCCCTGTCTGAGTTCAGATCCGCCCTTAAAACCCACCTTTTTTCCCAGGCCTTTCACACCAAGTGAGATGTTCTATTTAATCAGATTTTTAGTATTGAATTATATAGGTTTTCAATCGTATTTTGTTTGCTTTTTTATATCTTTTACAACTGTTTTAGCAGACGGCTGATTTTATTTTATATTGTACTGAATTTTTGGTGTATCGTGTTGACTGTTTATTTTATTGGTCTTGTGGGTATAAAGTGCTTTGTAAATGAAGCTGGTATGGTTTATTTAGTCAACACTCAGCGAATGTTTTAGGATCGACTCTCAGCTTCCAACACACCATGTCAGTGTTTGATGGTGTCAGTTATGTAACAGCCAATAGTTATCCATCAATGAAGACTTTTAGAGTTTAATGAAAATCCATTCAGTGGTAAAACAGCCTTTCGGTTTGAGCTACATCTCAGTTCTCATGTTATCCTGTAATCAAATGCATTTAATGTAGTCCTGCTACATAATAAAACATGAAGTTGTAATAATAAAACCAGAGTTCTCATCTCACATCTTCTCCAGATCATTTCTGTTCAGCATGTTTTCATCTTTCTCCCTGTGACGCTGGCCAAACCCAGTCAAACAGCCAAGTTTTCACAAAGCTGCCATGGTAACAGTGACATCAGATCTGTTATTATTACTGCTGTGAAAAGGATGAAGGGAGGGAGGGTAAACAAAGAACCAGACGAGCGAAAGGCTGGAGAAATGACGGGTGAAAAATGTGAGAAACATTACAAGGTGTCGTCAAAGCTGTTATTCACAAGACAAAAAGAAAACTGATTCTTCAGGGTGAAACACGGAGTGAAGTGTCCCACAGAGAACCGAGTTCTGCTTTAAAATAATTAAAATAGGAAGGTTTTCACTTTAAATACACATTAATATTAGCTAGGAAGTGAATTGGTTTCAAAAAGAAAGGCCAAAGTGTAGCTAGTGACTAAAAAATATTCTTATTACGATCTGCAAACAAAAAGTCTAGATGAGCAAAGTACTAGAGTCAGACTATGAAAAGTAAATAAGGTAATACTTCATCATGTGGTATTAGATATATATATGTAATATATATATATGTATATATTATACGTGTAAAATGTACTTTGTGTATAATCTTTAACATACTTTAACTAGTTTCAATAACTAAAACAAGTCATTTGAAATAAAAAAAGTTTGCTTTATTTTTAAAGCATTTATTTATTTTACTTTATTTTTTAAATCTTTCACCATCAAGAGGTCAAAGTGTCAAAATGAAAAACCCTAAAATAGATCAACCTGCTTCAGAGGTCGGTTCAATCAGCCAATCACAGACTGTGTTGGTACTTTCTACCACTCTTGAATTGACAAGTTCCAAAGCTGTCAGAGGTACCAACATTTACTAGAGGTTTTACAAAGAAACGTTCTGCTTTTACTCTGATGGGAGCCATTTTTCATATTTACTCTGCTGTCTGCTTCTTTCTGTAAAAGTTTATAACAGAATCAAATACAAACTCTAGTGTTTCCTAACTACAATCACCTGGACAGTATCTAGTACAAACTGATTTGTTTTACGTTAGAATGAACTTTTACTGCTTCCTAGACCAGAGCATGGACCTAAAGTGGGTCAGATACACAACAGGTGGTGGTGTGAACGACGCAGTGACACACTTAAAGGAGTCTCTGAGCACCTGATGTAAAAATAGAATCAATCCCTCAAATTTAGTGAAACGGTTGAGTTTAAATGAGCAAACAGGGAAAGAAAACAAGGTACGGTAAATAGAAAATCACCAGAAAACAGTGGGTGGACATGATGGTGAGATTAAACATGAACCTGCAGAGTTTACACGATATCTCCCAACTTTTGCAGCTATCCATTCCTTGAAGGTATATTTTGTCTTCCTTTATACATCATTAGTTTATCTGTTTACATTAATTCTGTATCATCTTTAATCAAATTGACGTAAAAATAAATGACATAACATTGTGACAGAGGTGTATTGGTTCCTTTTTATCTCAGTTTAAAAAAATATGTTTATAAAAAATATTTCCACCCTTCAATATAAACTGTGATATATGGCAGTGAAATCAGTAGTCACATGATTTCTGCTCTGTGACAGGATGAAGTCAGAATCTGAAAAACACCAGTGTCTCCCCTTTAACCAGCTGGAGAGAAGGGAGGACGTGCAGCAGGCTAAAGGCTGTGACCCGGAGGAATTCTAACCGTCTTCAGTCAGAGCAGAGGTTCCTTCAGACTCGCTGCAACAGACAGAAGAACCTTCCTGATCACAGCTAGAACCAGACAGAAGAACCTTCCTGACCACAGCTAGAACCAGACAGAAGAACCTTCCTGACCACAGCTAGAACCAGACAGAAGAACCTTCCTGACCACAGCTAGAACCAGACAGAAGAACCTTCCTGACCACAGCTAGAACCAGACAGAAGAACCCTCCTGACCACAGCTAGAACCAGACAGAAGAACCTTCCTGACCACAGCTAGAACCAGACAGAAGAACCCTCCTGACCACAGCTAGAACCAGACAGAAGAACCCTCCTGACCACAGCTAGAACCAGACAGAAGAACCTTCCTGACCACAGCTAGAACCAGACAGAAGAACCCTCCTGACCACAGCTAGAACCAGACAGAAGAACCCTCCTGACCACAGCTAGAACCAGACAGAAGAACCTTCCTGACCACAGCTAGAACCGTCTATAATGATTCTTAGAAAAACCTAAATGACGTTTACTAACGTCCCTCTGGATTTCACAAAGTTTTTTAATTGATTGATTGATTGATTGATTGATTGATTGATTACTAAAGAACAAGACTGTACTCTGCAGACAATGCTGCTTAGGATTAAATGTGATTACTAGTCTACTGGTACATAATGTACAGTTTAGTACTGATATAACAACATAACACCGATTAAGTAAAGATTCAGCTGTTTTACATTAAAGACTGTTATCTAAATATGTGAAAGAATAAATGAAAAACTGTCTATCTTTGTTATCCTTTCATTTGATGATCCAGTAAGTTGACATGCACTAAGATGCATTTCTATATGAATAGAATCCTGAGGGGTTTAACATCACTGACGTTTATATGACCAGTTTAAGTGGTGGGATGAACTCCAGGCTAACAAAGAGCAGAAGATAGATTTAATCCCCTTAAGACGCGAGCGAGGAGCAGAAACCGCTGAACCTCCGCAGCACTGAGGGAGAGAAACGCTGCAGGTGGGAGTCGCTTCAGACGGATAACGCTGCTCTGATCCCAGAACGGGGGGGGGGGGGACCCTGCCATATGGGCCGCTCTGCAGCCACTTTACACGACTGCAGCTCTCTAAACAACAGAAAGTCAATCTGACTATACAATCTATATTATGGTTGTCTTATGGATTTGTTTTACCTTGTTTTTATTGTTTTAACCTGTCTTTTACCTGTATCTATTTTATTGTTTTATTGGTATCATCATCATCATCATCATCATCATCTTTATTTGTCAGACGCAAGGTCCATATTTAAAAAAATAAACACATACACTAAAAAGACATATACATTAAAAGACACATTGTAAAAAAATTTAAAAAACTATAAAAATAACAATAAAACACTATAAAAGAGATAAAAAACCATATAAAAAATAAAACTATAAAATACATGCATACCAGTGTCTCCACATAGATGACTGGTAGCGCACTGCACTAAAAACTGGGTCAACCAACATCAAAATGAGTCTGTTCTCAGAGCTTTTCAAACGGAGGATAAATCTGTACATCAACCTTCTCATTAGAGCTTGAAAGCTGCTGACATCAGCGTTACAGAACAAGAGACTGGCGCTACTGGACCTGGGCTTCTTGAGCAAAATCCGCATCGCATCATTATACGCTACTTTGAGCTTCTGCATGCTAGCTTTCTTATAGTTACACCACAAAGGCGCAGTATACAAAGGTGTACAGTAGGTTCTGAAAAGGTGGATTTTTACATTGTCTGAACACATATGAAATTTCCTGATCAGAGTATTAGCTTGAGCATACAGAATACGACACTGCCGATAAATGTCATCATCATCACAGAGTTGATCCATGACCCAAATATTTAGTTTTCGCTAAAACGCTTATCTTTTTGCCTGCCAGGTAGAAGTCCAGGAAACATAGATCTTTGTCTCCTTTGGTCCGACAGATCAGTACAACACTCTTTTTAGCATTATATTGCACATCATACGTTATCCCATAAGCAGAACAAATATTCAGCAGCTGCTGAAAGCCAGCACTGCTGGGAGAAAGGATGACCAGGTCATCGGCATACATGAAATGATTGATCAGATTGTTACCAATCATACATCCAGTTTGACAGCTGTTTAGTTGCTTTGACAAGTCATCCATGTACAGATTGAACAGTGCTGGTGACAATAGCCCCCCCCCCCTGGCGCACCCCATTACTAACACCAAAGGAGGCTCATGTGGTGTTCCCCCATTTAACCTGCATCTTCTGATTAGAGTACCAGTACGTCAGAATTCTTATAATGCTATCAGGGACACCTTTTTCTCTTAATTTTAAGAAAAGTTTAGTGTGGTTGACCCTGTCAAATGCCTTGGAAGCATCAATAAACCCCATCAAAACTGTGGAGTTGCGTTTTAAATAAACCTGAGCTGCCGTAGATACACAGATCTGCTCCCAGCTTGGACTTAAACCAAACTGGTTGTGTGTTGTTGTTGTTATACACTGACCAAGACGATCTAATAATATCTTTTCTAAAACCTTAGAAATGACACTAGCTAAAGCTATTGGCCTGTAATTATCCAGGCTTTCAACTCTGCCAGCTTTGTCCTTTATGACAGACACTAATGTAACTGACAGTAATGAGTCAGGCAGCAGACCATGGGTCATGAACCCAGAAAAACACAGTGCAAGGAGTACAGCAGTCCTAGGACTTGCAAGCTTCAGATGTTCTGCTGAGATATTATCTGATCCTGTAGCCTTGTTGTCAGACAAGTGTGCTATTGCTTGTTGCACCTGACGAGGAGTGATAATCACTGTATCCCTGCTGACAACATCTCCCACCTCATAAGGCTCACTGCTAACACAGCTAAATAAGGCAGAGTAGTGTTGCCTCCATAGATCAGCTATATTATCAGCTCCAGAGACCCCCTCTATGGCATTGGGCAGAACTGTATTAGTGCGGTTTAAAGCCCTCACCTCATTCCAGAAGTCCATCACATTATTAGATGATAGTTTCTCAGCCATAGAGTCTGCTCTAAGATTCTGATCATATTTCACAATATGACGATGTTTTATGTTTATTTCAATGTTCAGCACTTTGGTCAATCTTTGTATTGTTTTAAAGTGCTTTATAAATAAAGCTGCTAATATGCTATATAAACAAATAGGGGCGGCATTAGCTCAGTTGGTAGAGTGGCCGGTCTAGTAACCAGAGGGTCACCGGTTCGATCCCCAGCTGTGTTAGATTGTCGTTGTGTCCTTGGGCAAGACACTTCACCCACCTTGCCTGTGTGAATGTGAGTGTGACTGTGTGTGAATGTTGGTGGTGGTCAGAAGGGCCGATGGTCAGAATGGCAGCCTCGCTTCTGTCAGTCTGCCCCAGGGCAGCTGTGGCTACAGACGTCTGTCGTAGTTTACCACCACCGGTGAGAATGACTGTGTGAATGAATGATGTAACTCTGTAAAGCGTCTTTGAGTGACCTAGAAAAGCGCTATATAAAACTGATGTATTATTATAAATACAGAAGTAATACAGAGGTCAGTCTAACTTCTTGTGACGGAGATATTACTACTTTAATTTTTAGAGTCTGTGGGACGTTTTTTTTTTTGTAAAAGGGAAATTAAAAGGTGGGCTTTGGTTTTCAGACTGAATTTAGTCTGACTGATATTAAAATATAAAATATTATCCCGTTTTTTATACTTTATTTTTTTATCATTTGTCTCAGTTTTTCCATCCAAATAAAAAATGATAAAGTTTGACGGCTGAACTAAAAACAATAAATAACCTAATAATCACTGTCAGGGCAAACTAATCATCCTTCAGACACTGAACAGGATGTTTGACGGGAACTGGACTCTTACAGGTACAGGAACCACTAATGACGTGTTCCCAACTGTTCCAGTTTCCAATCCTTGCTCCACTTTCCCAGAAGGGCACGTAGTTTATGATTATAAAGTCTGCGTTTCTCCTCTGCTGACACCAAATCCTCAACCATATTCAGGTCAAACACAAAAGATACATTCATTGCTGATGTAAGCCAACAGATCCTGGTTTTGTAAGGTTAAGACTTTCTACTGTAACAAGTTTAAACACCTCTATTGTTGCTGTATTTTACACAATGAGCTTAAAAGAGTCCTCAAACACATAACCAGAGTCAAGCAGGATTAAAAGTTATTCAATTTAATTAGAGTCTTAATGAGTTTAGAAACTTGGAACAAGCCTTAAAAACATCTAAACATGAACTTGGTGTTAAGACGTCTTTTTGTTGATGATTAAACACAACAAGCCAGCTCAACAGTTAAAAACTACAATCCAACAGCTGATCTGCGTGAATAAAAGAATCACGTTTTCCATCCATTTTCTTAAACCGCTTCATCCTCCACAGAGGGTCGTAGGGGAGCTGGCGCTTATCTCCAGCGGTCAGGGGGCGAGAGGCGTGGGGGGGGGGACACCCTGGACGGGTCGCCAGTCCATCGCAGGAATCACGTTTTCACTCTTCTTAACTGAACATTTAAAAGTGCTGAACCTTCCAAAGAGAAACTAGAAACATTTCACTAAAAAACACTTTGTTTTGGGGAACTTAGGACATCGGAGTAGAAAAAAAAAAGAAAAACTCGTCTCTATTTCATCTGACAGGAACACTGACCACACCAAGATTAGGATTATAACCCAGAAGGATGCAGCGCTAACAGCATGAAGGAACCTAGTCATTCTCTTATTTGGTTCAAGGAACAAGCGAATGCAGGAAACGCCTTTTGTTGGAGCTGTTCTTTTGTTCAAGCGTTTCAAAGAAATCAAACTGGATATGCTCAAAATGTCTGTGGCTGGAATCTGATCTGGGTCCATGATATTACTCCCACGTTTATTTACGTTAGCAATGGAAAATTTAGTTGGTAAACCAGTACAAACCACTGGTAACCAGTGCAATCAGTTCAATCACAGCTGAAAGCTCATTTTACTTCAAACACTTCAATCAAATAAATAATTAAATGGACTTTGTTTTCACTCTAATTAGTGCTCAAACTGTATTAAAGTTTAAATAAACAACACAAGCTCAAATCTGACCAAACTCATAACCTGTGTAAAGTGTCAGCTCAGTTTGTCATCATGCATTATTTCAGCTTTTGTCTTGTTGTTAAGCATCAATGGTAACGTCTTTGTTATTTTATCATTTGCATAAAAAAGCATCTGCCAAATACATGCACGTAAACCAAAACAGTATCTTGTGACACCAGCTCAAATCCCTAAAACATTTAAAAAACGCTCCATAAATCAGTCAATTAATTCCTGCTGCCCTAAAGCAGCTGCACAGCTGCAGGATGAAGATGTGAATAAATGTGCACCAAGACTAGATTAAACTTTATGGTCCCTTTGGGGAAAAGGAGTATTAGATGTAAAGCAGGTCACTGCTGAGAACATATTTAAAATCAAGTATTCTGTACCAGACAAGCAGGTCCACTGTAGTAGGACCACATGGGAAAAGTTAAAATAAACATGTTCTGTTGGAGATGTTCAGCTGATCCTGGAGTGGAATGGAATATAAAATGAGGAGATAGCTGGTGGTGATGACAAAAAGCAATCACAGAGCTGAGAACTGAAGCTGGTGCAGCTTTCATCCATTTTTCAGTGGTGCAGCCAAACCCTCAGTGGAAAAATGAAATACTGTGCCTGAATGTGCAGAGAATGCAGAGGTAGAAGACCTTATTCATGCATGTTTCCCTCATGAGGTGTGGTTTAAAATGTGACAAAAATCAACCAGTCAAACCTAAATTTAGAGAGCGTTGTTGAACAGTGGAATCAGGATGTTCAAATGTTTGATTTCATCCATAACATTTAGGATGTTAGAGACATCAACAATCTAGACTTTATTAAGATGTTTAAAACAATGATTTTATCACCTTGTTAGCAAGTGGGCATCTTACCAACCAGATTACAGAAATTTGTCTTTCATTCATACATAATTTTACAGAACTGCTTAATTTATTTTAATTGGAAAAGTGAGATGAAGATTAAAGCCATTAATTCCATTATGAGTCAGTGGAATAAAAGACTACATTCAAGAGGTTCTGCAGCAGTTGTTAAAGACACACTATGCAAGTTTTTCATATTTTAAATCCTGTCCTTGATCCAGTCTGAGCTAATCTGACCCTTTACAGGTTAATAAACAGTCCCTCAGCCCCATCTGCTGCTTGGATCCAGAATACCACGTTTGTAGCTTCTGAGTCTCTGGACCGGTGCCCTGAAGTCTCACAAAGTCACGTGTCTCACGAGGGTTAAGCCTGGTTTATACTTCTCCGGCAGCAAGTTTGTGCTCACTCACATTGACGGAGACGTTTTTGATTTCTACTTCTCCATCGGTGTTGTGAAGCAATTCTTCACCAGGACAGCAGAGGGCGTATAACTTTTCTGCAGTAACGTCTCTGGACGACCAAAGTTTGTTTACTTCAGCTCAGTAATGGCTGACAGAGAGCGAATATTGATTGAGCTGGAACAAATTGATATCAAGGAACAAACAATGTTGTTAAAAAGAATCAAACAAAATTGAAGGAGACAGCGGCGTCTGTTGAATGTCCGTCCACTGAACAGGACAAGGCAGAGGACGAGCGAATAAGCAGCTCTTGTTCAACCTTTGAGGGACACTGATGGTTTGTATAAATGTTCGTACTTCTTCTGCCAGACGTTCCTCGAGCTGATCCATATCTGCTTCCGTGAGATTCTACTACTACTCTGTTGATACCAGCAGAGGCTGGCAGCTCTGAGTCTCTTTTTTCCAGCCGGACTGAATACGGCGCTGCAGCAGCAAGTCGATTCCATATGCGATGCGTGGCTTCAACTAAATACTGGAATTCCTGTTTTTCACAGCACAAATCTCATTGCATATTGCTCTGTTCCCGTTTACCTTTCCAAAATGCAGCCAAACTTTATAGTTTTTCTGAATTTTTAACCCGAAACTCGCTTGTGGGAGAGCCATTTTGAAAGGGAGGGAAGGGGTGCTTTGCTGCTACGCATCTCACCTGTGTCTCCACCCGTGCAGCGGTGCCGGTGGAGAAATGAAGCGGCTCATTTACAGGGACATTTTATAGTAAAAGTACCGACATCTGTACCGTCTTTTTTCGGTACCTGTACCTACAGACGGTTCTCGGTCGGTACCGGTCTAGTACCGTGTTTCAGTGTCCAGCCCTGTTCTACCCGTGCATGCATGGTCTTCCTCCGGGTACTCCGGTTTCCCCCACAGATCAAAACATGCCTGATAGGGTGACTATTAACGATATGTATGTAGCTTTGGATAAAAGCGACTAATAAATGAATAAACATCCATCCATCCATTTTCTGTAGCCGCTTATTCCTCCACAGAGGGTCGCGGGGCAGCTGGTGCCTATCTCCAGCGGTCAAGGGGCGAGAGGCGGGGGACACCCTGGATGGGTCGCCAGTCCATCGCAGGGCCACACAGAGACGAACGAGACAAACAACCACACACCCACTCACACCTAAGGACAATTTACCAGCCCAATTAGCCTGACAGTCATGTCTTTGGACTGTGGGAGGAAACCGGAGTACCCGGAGGAAACCCACGCATGCACGGGGAGAACATGCAAACTCCACGCAGAGAGGCCGCAGAGCCGGGACGTGAACCCACGACCTCCTTGCTGCGAGGCAACAGTGCTAACCAGCTGCGCCACCATGCAGCATGAATAAACATAAACACATAAATATTCAATCTAACATTTTACAGGTTCTTGTTTATGAATGATATCTGTAAGTTGACGGCAGACTGTTTAAAGTACGTTACTGTAAAAACTATAAAGATGCATGGAGAGCAGAAGAGACTGAAGACTTAAAACAATACAGCTCTCTGTATTCAGACCAGTCAGCTCTCTGCTGTTCACTCATTGTCTGAACACAACACACCACCCTCAACAACACACCAACAGCTAATACCAGCCCAGTGCTGGACAGAGGTCACTTCAACTCTTCTTAGAGACTAAAGCCTCGTTTACGGGGCGGGGCGCTATTTTGTCTGATTCCGTTGTAAAACCGGTCCATACAACCGATCCGGACCGCACCATTTATGGCCCTCTTCAGTTGTCGGTCCATAGGATAATGGAGCGGTACGGTTAGGGCCATAGGAGCTATGGCTTTAAAATAACACGGTCCACTGATTGGGGGAAAGAATAACATTACTGCTTGTGACAAGCAAAACAAACCCTGGAGTACTTTTATTTTATTATTTATTACAGTAGTAATACATTATTTTATTCAGATTAAAACGATCCGTCCTATAACGCTGGTCCCAGTCAAGCCGTGGACCAGCGCGGGCCGTGAGGGATTCGTGCTGGTCGATCCAGACCCGTATGCCTCCTCAGGTCCGTCGGTGCAGGTCCGTCCATTGTACATGGATTAGATAAAATGCCAGCAAGTAGCAGTAAGATTTGGTCAGCTTCAGAGCTCCAAACATTCAGCGATCAGTCGCTTTCAGGAGCTAGATGGATTGGTAAGAAATGAATGTGTTTATAAAAAAGTTTCACAGGATGGCAGCCGAAGGATTTGAACGGTCGGTGAACAGCGTCAGGCCGAGCTGAAGAAATTAAAAGCTAAATATAGAAAAATTAAGGACAGTGCTGTTATGATGTGATGGCGCGCATTTATATTTAACCCCGCCTGCCAAGTGAGAAACCAGAAATCAGTAGCTCTGAGAGGAAACAAAAGCAAAGCAAAGTATGAACTACAACATGGTGAAAATAAACAACAACCTGACAAAGATACGGATTCCTTCCTCTGTGAGTTATAATACATCGTCACAGCCGATAACCAGCCAATTAAAAAGGAATTTTGAAGTACTTTTACGACTCAAGGAAAACATTTATTCACAATAATAAAGCCAGGCTAATGGAGTTCAACAGAAATTCTAATTAACAGCACGATAACCATCACATTAGTTTAATATGTTAACTCAGAGAAGATTTCCTAATCTTAAAACGGAAATTCTTGAAGTGAAGGACTCACTCTGTTTAGAGAAAAAAAACCAAAATTTACAAAAAACACTTAAAAAGACATTATGAAGAATGAGACGTCTTTCAGCAGGACACTCAAATTTTGTTCTCAAATTAAAGACAAAAAGGCTTCAGAAAAATGAACGAGGACTGGGATTAGGATTATGGTTAAGGTTAGATGAACAGTCAAATAAACTAACAAAACTAAAGGCAGCTCATCAGAAGTTAAACGACACAAACAAGAAGGAGAATGTCCCCATCAACACATCACCATGTGAAAAAAAATCACCTATAGGGGTGATCCAGACTCACAAAAATGGATGTTCTACCCGTTCACTCCATAATAGGATATGTCCTGTTGTTGAATAACATTTATATGAATAATAATGTGTTATTATATATTATTAACTCCAGTTCCCTTGTGAAAAACCTAAATGTCTGTCAGAATTAATATGTGGAATTCAGAGTTGTTGTGAGCTGGATCAGCAGAAGGATGAAAAATCTTCCGTTTGACTATTTCTAATTTCTCCTGTGAGACTGAGACAGATACAGATAATCTGCTTCAACACAGCCATAAAACTACCTTAAAACAACATTTGACAGAGGATCGCTGACTATTTAAACAGCAACGACTAAAAGTGAAAAGCTGTATAATATAATAACACCACTAACAAGTGGAATAATAAAGATAACATTCAAACGTCCACATGAGCAGCAGATAAAGAGCTGAGATGATGTCACTGTTATTGTTTAGTAAAGAAATATGTAATCAACCAAAATAAGAACCATCTTTGTCTATCACTGCCTTCCACTTTGTATTTTTACACCTTTAGTATAATTTCTAAACAAAATATTCAACTTGTTAACCAGTGGCAGTCTGTGAGGGCTGCCGTCCTCCAGGATTTACTTATTTATCCTGGTTCGACACACCTGAATCTTTTGTTAAATCACATCTTCAGCTTTTTCTGTAGTTCTACAGAAGCCTGTTAATCAGCCACTATTCAAACCAGGTGTGATGGAGCTAGGAAACATCTAGAACAATGAGCACCACCAGCAGGTTTCAGGTGTTTCTCTGCTTCATCACCTGCTTCTGATGATTAACAGACTTCTTCAGACAGGAGGCCGTTCAGTCATTTGAACGTAAAGTGAAAACATTTGTAAAGTATTGCTGTGTTCCAGCTTAGGGATCTAAATGATGGTATCAAATTAATAATGAAGTAAAATATGTAGTACAAGAAGTTCTTATACTAGTGGAGGATTATAGATTGCTTTATTAATAAACTCAGACATTAAATGATGTTGAGGCATGAAGACGTCAGTCCATTTAGGTTCATGAGTGTTTATGTCGTGGAAACCGCTTTTTGAATTGATCTTTTTCTCTTGTTTTCACACAAATTCTTATTATTCCTCATAACATGATGCCAAACAAATTTCAGTTAAAATTTTAATTAAAAAGCCACCAACAGCTGGATTGAAGTGACATAAATACATAACTTAATGAAACTAATGATGTGTAAAACTATAAACATGGTGTTCTCAGATTAAATGATTTAAACTCTTCCTTTTTCTGACTATGGCTACGACTCAGAGCAAGCCTAATGTTAAATAAACTAAATAACGGTTTATTAAAACAAATTACAGAACTATTTCAGCTCCATTTTTACCGTAATCACGTCGTCTTTACCGTAAAAAGCTAACCCACCGACGTGATTTAAGCTAATCATCGTGATTTTCACAGTTTGTCACGAAGCGCGAGCGGGTAAAAACACGGAACCAAGTTGACGTTTTCTTACCGAACCAACGAGCCTCTGTCCTCGCCGTCTCTCGGGAGCTCCACCGCCGGTTCTCTACCGTTATTTTCTACAGAAAACCGCTCCGAGTCACGCGCCGTGTCCCGCAGTGAGCGGTCTCGTGCAGCAGTGCGGCTCTGCTGAGTGGTGGAGGCTGCTCGGCAGAGATGGAGAGCTGCAGGGGGGCGCGAGGCGGCCGACACGGGAACCAATCAACCTGTTGCTTACGTCATCCATATTCTATGGATCCCACCGACAGATGAAGGAGTCAGGGGCGGTTCTAGAGAGGGGGCTCAGGGTGGCAGGTCCCACTAGGAACACGCAGCTGGCCACCCTGCTTTTTATGGTTGTTTTGTTTTGTCAAGGTCTCTCCAAAGAACTTCAATCTTAGACAGATCTTGAATCTCAGAAAAGTTTCATCAACCAGACTGGGACATTTTACCAGCAGTGGCATATTATTAATAATAATAATAATTATTATTATTATTATTATTATACATTTTATTTCAGGCGCCTTTCGGTCACCCAAGATCACCGAGCAATACAAATTCACAATAAAACACAATGAAACTAACAAGTTAAAAACAACCAGCATAAAAACACACAGTAAAACAATAAAACCATGAGGTTAAAAACAACCAGTAGAAAGACCACCAAAAATCTCACTTACACTGAGTAGGCGACTTTAGTAAACCCCACACTGATTATTTCAGCCCATTAATCCAGCAACAGATCGGCCATATTGAGCTCAGCATGAACAGCTGTTTTAGGTTTATACTTCAGGAATAATTTGATTATAACTTTAGGTTGTGTTCTTTTTTTTGTAGATGGTTTATTATTTATTTTTTTAAAGGGACATGGTTCAAGATTTTAATAAAAGTAATCATGCATGTTCAGTTTATTTAAGTTAATGAGTGATGAAGCATTTTAAATCAAAAAGAATGAGGCCACCCATGTATCATTCCATAATCTTGAACAGGCTGTGAGCTGTAAAATGTTCTGCAATTCAGGGCCCGAATTTCCCGCGCTGTCCTACGGAAGTGACGTCAACTAACACTTTTGCGCGTCCGTGGAGGGCTAAAAAAGTAATAGTAAATGTATATCCAGTAGGTGGCAGTATTGCACCGTTGTGTTGTGTTGTGTTGCTGGTCAATGGCGGACTTCCTTCGTCTGAATCAGTGTTTTTTCTCATCAAACTGGTGTTATCTTGTTTATGGAGCTGAAAACCTCTCTGATGGATTATAGGGTTCCACAGAGCTAAAGGTGCTGTTATAGGCGACCGCACAGCGATCTGTCCAAGTTTATGGGTCTCGGGACGATAGGCCTCAAATCCCCGACTGTTTCCTGGACCTCAGTCCGCTTACAGTGCATCAAAGGCGGGTGTGCAGCGCACGCTCCTCCGGGTGCTCCGGAGCTCCACTCCGTGATGCGAACTTGAGAAATCTGAGGTGATGTATGCGGCGGGACATGATTCTATCACCCTAGATTTCTCAAACTCACCTCCGGGAGTCAGAGAACACCGACTGATTAAAACTTTCAGCTATACGGGCAGCGGTGGAAGGACTGGAACATAGCAGCTAGCGAAATTAGCTCTGTTGAATTGCCCCCGCTTTCGGACCCTGTGTGTGTGTGAGTGTGTGTGTGTGTGTGTGTGTGTGTGTGTGTGTGTGTGTGTGTGTGTGTGTGTGTGTGTGTGTGTGTGTGAGTGTGTGTGTGTGTCGCGGGGCATTGTTTTACCATATTTCATTTTGTATTAATAAAATGTATTTTTATTTATGGAATCATGTCTCCGGCTGCCTTTGGTTGAACCCTTATGGGATAGTTGAGAAGTTTGTGCGCGCTCCCGTTCAAGACTGTAGTTATTCACAGCACCAGGCGTGGCGATCGTGAGTTTTGTTTCTTGAACCATGTCCCTTTAAAGGGGGGTGGTTAAATAGTTTTTTCTTTTGTCCCCCATGATTTAGAACTTGATAGTTACAACAAACATAAATTAGCAAAAGAAAGTACTATTTCTCAGTATGAGGAAAAAATAACACACCAAAAAACCTACCTAAATTATAGACTTTTGATTATGTTTTATTTACAATATTGCTTACATGTTAATGTGAAACACTACAATGCAGCCTAAAGTTTCTATCTATCTATCTATCTATCTATCTATCTATCTATCTATCTATCTATCTATCTATCTATCTATCTATCTATCTATCTATCTATCTATCTACCTACCTACCTACCTACCTACCTGAAAAATGCAAATCAAAAAGTACACTTTAAAACTTTATAATATAGAAATGTCCTGCATTTAGGGCTTTTCTAAGCATGGCCACAGAGCTCTTTCTCTGACCACCACCACCAGCAGGTTGTGGGTCAAGTGTTTTGCCAAGGACACAACAGGGTGACTCAGCCAGAGTGGGTTTGAACAAACAACCCTCCGGTTGTAAAATGAACACTCTAGCTAAAAAGTCTTTTATAAATATATAAAATATAAAACGTTTTTTTAACCGATTAAAACAATTACTATGTCAGTATGAAATTATTTTATTGTTGCTTCTGTTTTCAATAATAAACTCTGTTCACCTCCTAAATATTCTACAGACAGAAACCACGATGGAGTGGTGTTGATGATAAATCTGCATCAGACGAGCTGCAGCGTTGTGATAATTAATCCATTACAGCAGACAGAAGACTGATGACTTCCTGCTGATAACAGAGCAAAGACATTAATAAACGCTGAAAATGTCAGGCTGCATTTAGCCTTACATAAGCAGACAGTCGTGTTCTGATCTGAATTTCAATCCCTCTCACAAACTCAACCTCAGGTTTAGTTTAAAGGAGAAAAATCTGCTGCAGAAAGTCGTTTCTCAGGAAAACTCTAACATCCTGCAGAAAGAAGTTTAACAACAACATGGAGTCAGGACTGTGATAATTAGTTACACGTTTAAAATATTACATTTATATTAGAGATATTTATATTTCACAAATTTAAACATCAAACTTTGACATAAAATGGATGCAAACTCTGAAACATGTTTATGTGATGGAGCGCTTGACCGCCCAGCTGCAGATGAGGGTGGATGTTTTTTCACGAAGATGGTCACGATTGTCAGGTCTATTTGTCTAAAACTTTTTTTTCTTCCATTCTGCATAACTGTATATATCTATACTTAATTAGCCCAATCTCAACAATCTGTTGCCTTTTTTTTTTTGCTGTTGTTATTGTATGTTAATTGCCTGTGTTGTTATTTTAAGTTCAATAAAGTAAAAAAAAAAACTTTGACATAAAGTTTTATCATTCTAATTTGTGTTTACAATAATAGTTTTGTTTACTTTTTAGATTTTAAAATGTTTATTTGTGAAATCAGTGGGCGGGGCAACTATCATAAAGTGATTATCAACCTTAAACCAAAATAGAGCTTTATTATTTATTAAGCCCTAATAAAAACACAAATGAGCCTTGTGTCCTACTTGGGTTAGACTGTGAAGTACATACATTTGTTTTTTTGACTCTAAAATGCAAACTATGTATATTTAGTGCAGGTAAAGGTGAACAAACAGTGTGTTTAAGGATCAGTTCTGTGGGTGGGAGCAGCAACCAATGATAAACAAGCTGTTTACATTTGAATTCTCCTGAAAACCACCTCCACCTGCTGCTGAAGCTCACTGTGTCATGCTTCAGAGAGCAGCAGGACCTCCAACTGGACCGCTCCGTTTCCAGGATGAAGAAGAATGAGAATCCTAAAGGTTTCCAGCCTGCACACCAGACTGGCTGAACTGGGCAGCTCCCAGGTGTGGATGTGAGTAACCAGTGAGAACTGATAAATAAAGGTTAGAATGACAGACTCAGAGTATAGATCCACCTACAGATATCAACAGAACCAGAACGTTCCTCTTCTGCTTATGTAACTCCTACGCAGAGTGTTGCCATGGAGACATAGAGCACCTTTAATCATAATGCACTGAATCTGATAAATAAGGCATGGGTCGCCACGGTAACGTTACAAGGGCAACCTGCACGAAGGAGTCGGCTCACACACACACAGGAAGCATCCTGTACGAGTCTGAAGACATCGGTTCAGTCAGACGCTGAAAGAGACAGAACATCGTTACGACCTGCGACCCCAAAGAGTTAAACGAAATGAGAGAAGGATCAAAACGCAATCAACTCAGACCAATCAAATCAATCCCAGAGGGAAACGAGACGTTTCAGTAACTCGTTAAGTTTTAGTTTAACTTGTGGACAGGAAGGACCTCCTGTAGTGGTCTGTGATGGACAGGAAGGACCTTGTAGTGGTCTGTGATGGACAGTGTAACGCCGCCAAATGCGTTACTACCTCTGAACTTTGACATCTAGGATCATCACAAATAATAACCATCTTTTTCCCAATAACTTGGAATAAAATGACTCTGTTATTATTTAACCTGGATTAACATTCCCAGATCAAGGACGTTTTTCCGGAAGACTCACTGGATTTTCACTCTTTAGTTAATAATAACTCAAAGACTTCCAGACGTCTCCTTCTAATGTCATTACTCTTAATCAAACTGTTTTAAAATGTCTTAATGTGATTAATGCATTTTCCTCCAGTATTAAAGCAGCACTCCGGAGGATTTCATCAGGAGAGCAGTTTTTGAATCTAGCGTCCAAAGGCTCCTCCTCAAAACATCTCGACACGCGCGTCCGGTCGCGTGTGCGCGCGTGCACGCGGCGCATATACTTCGGACATGAACTGTACCGCTCAATGTGTAGGGTTTAATCACTCACAGATCACAATCTTATTCCAACAACACTACGAGGGTCTGATGAGCCCTCTCTGTCCCTGCTGCTTCTGATATTAGCTCTGTTAGCACCGAGCTGCTGCTGGACTCTGAAGCTGAACTTGACTCGGCCCTGGATGAACTTTCTGACCAAAATAAATAATAATAATAATAATAATAATAATAACTTTATTTATATAGCACCTTTCTCAGGCCAATGGCCACAAAGTGCTTTACAATAAAACAATTATAAAAACACAAAGGATAAAACTTGAAAAGAATATAATAAAACACAAAATAAAAACTTGAAAAAAACATGATAAAATGCAAAATAAGAACATGATAAAACACAAAATAAAAACATGATAAAACACAAAATAAAAACATGATAAAACAAAAACATCATGCAACCTAAAATCAGTAAAAAGCGAGCCTGAATAAATGAGTTTTCAACTGTTTCCTAAAAGAGTCAACAGAATCCAGGCTACGC
>SSNR01000105.1:259806-315371 GCA_006937965.1 Callopanchax toddi | reverse complement strand
TGACTAGCAGACCTCAGACTACGAGGAGGACTGTAGGGATTTAAAAGGTCTGAAATATAAACAGGGACCTGACCACGCATGGCTTTAAAAGTAAAAACTAAAAGTTTAAAATGAATTCTAAAATGCACTGGTAACCAGTGCAGGGATAAACGCGTAACCCTGTCAAGCCTTGCCATTCTGTGAGGTGAAAGGTTTAAAAATAAAAATAAATCCATCTTTATCTGGAGAATGGGTAGGTTTTTAGTAGAAATGAGCTGTGAGTCCTCAGTGAACGGCTGAGACGGCAGAGAAACACATGGAGCGTCCTGTACGACAGCGCCCCCTACTGGTACAGGTTTGGTCGATGCGCGTGCATGTTGAGAGAATGCAGACATTTGAATTTCATTGGCTGAAAAATGTCAGCGGCAAGAAATAATGGAAAGGGGTCTCTAGGAGGAAGGAGGGTCTTCATCAGAATGACAGATGTTGTGGAACTCAACCCAAAGATCATAGTTTAGACCTGAAATATCATTTAGAACATTTAGAAAACTTTGATACAGAGAAAAATAATCCAGAGAGCCGCTTTAATGAATGTTGATCTTGCTTCAGTATTATTTCACATGCATACTTTGCTAAAAGGTTCAATCATATATTACTTCCTAACCAATAAGAGTTAGTGGTCTGAGTCACGTGAGTTAATAACTCCCCCATTGATTGGCCCACGTTTCATTTAGACTCCCTCTTTAGCGCTTCCGACCCCGGAAGCTACAGAGAGCGGTTCTGGTCCTGACACTCACCAGACACACGCTCAGCTGTCAACCTCTACACAGCTAACGCTAGTTGCCGGCTCACCCGGAGACGGTTCCCTCAGCCCGTCTGAGCCGATGAAACCAGCTTCCCTCTGAGGTCAGACACCTTCAGTCTGACGCTTCGTTATGGGAATGCCAGCCCTCGACGCTCCCTGCCAGAGATGGGTCCACTAAGCTTCGTATCCCCGGACAACACCGTGGCCTCCGGCGGTCCAAGACCCCCACAGCCGTCTGATCCTGACCGAGGAGGGAACACCACCTCCGCGCTGTCTCATTCGACCCCAGCGGTGCTGACCCATGGAACGCAGCTAAGTCCCACAATCCTGGTAAAGCTTAAAGGCCTCTTGATAAAAGCTAACAACTTTAGCTCACTCAAACTAGTTACTGATCCATCCGTAACTAGTACCCTCCATTAGAACCCTTAATCTAAATTAAGTAAAATCCTTAGTCTCCTAAATCATCATGACTCAGATTACTAAACTTATTTTAAGATTCAATTCAGAACACCTTACCATCGTGAATGACTTAATGCTGACCACTGCTAACTACCTCTTTCTTATCTGTGATATCTGTCGTACGTCTTTCTTAATAAAATAATGAAGTCTAATTCTAGTCTCAGATTTCTATTGTCAATATTAAATGCATAATCTACTCCCTGTAATATATCAGAAGAACCTAGAAATGTTCCCGTTCAGACACTAAAAGAGTGATAGTGTCAAAGGTCACCCTTTGAATAAAACTAGCAAAACTCAACTAGTGTTCTTACAGAAGGTGTAGAATAAACCCCAGGTTTTATAACGCTACAACAGGAAGGATCTTCTAGTGGTCTGTGATGGACAGGAAGGACCTCCTGTGTTGCAGCAGATCTGAAGGAGCCTCTGACTGAAGACACTCTGTTGTTGAATGAAGAGCTCAGTTCAGGATCTGGTCTGCAGAGACGATCTTCCACAGCAGCAGGTCCTGGACTCCAGCTGATAATCCACCTCCTTTGTTTTTTCTGCTCCTCTTCAGATCTCTGTCTGCTGGTTTCGTCTGAAAGCCGGCAGAGAGACGCTGGAGTCTGGATCTGATCCTGAACCACGTCTCAGTGAAACACATGAGATTCTGGATGGATCCTCATCAGAGCTTCAAGCTGGTCCATCTGGTCCAGGAGAGATCTAATTTCCTGTTATGGATGAAGTGATGGTTGAAACTTCCTCTCTCTCCTCTTTGCTCCTGATCTACATCCATGACTCCTCCTCTTTAACTTGTTCATGAATTTGGGTCTCAGTTTGAGCTTTATTTGAGCTTTTGACCATAAACATTTTTTCTGACAATAAGCTCCGCCCCCTGTTGGAATCTCACCCTTAGAAAATATCTAGATTGAATGAAATGAGCTTCCTCCGTATGGGTGAGGAGCTCCATCATCCTCCTCTTCATCAAAAAGAGTCAGCTGAGGTTGTTCAGGTATCTGATTAGGACAGGTCTCCTCCTTCTGTCCTACAGGGAGGACAGTCACACACACTGACCTGGGATCCCCCAGGAGGAGCCCAGGAGAGGGAGGTCTGGTTCCCTCCCTCCGAGACCCAGCCTCAGATAGGTGGGAAAAAATGGAGTGATGGATGGATGGACATGAAAAATGTATGGAACATTTCACAGTGATGTCTGCTAAACAGCAAATACAAACTTTTCTTAGGTTTTCAGGTTTAATTATCGTTAAACATCCAGGAGACAACTGTTTTCTGTTCAGAGTCAAAATAACCGAACTGATCTTTGACTTTTGATACCAAATAGTTTGATAGAAGACGACATCTGCACTAAAATATAAAACAGTGACATGAAAAAGCTGTGTGTTCTCATCAGAGCTGCATGACTGGGTCTGTTTAAAACACCTGGAACCTGCTTCCTGTTTAGAGAACAGTTTAATCACTAACCATTATGAACAGATAATAATTAATAATAAAGACACGCTCAGAGTGGACCTGTACTATTCATGTTTTGGGGACATGAGGACTCAGCCTCCCCTCAGGGACATGAACCAGATCATTAATGACTTCAGAAAACCGACCCAAACAGATGGGATGCTTCGTGTTGGGAACGTGACTGAGAGGAGTTTCTGCAGTGCTGTTCCTCTGCAGTGGAGACGGTTATGTAACACCGAGGCATGAGGAGGAGGAGGAGGGAGGGGGAGTCGCTGCACCACGACCACGAGAGTGATAAATCAATATTCTACACGCTCATAAAACCAAAACACTGAGGAGAAGCATGCCCTCGCTCCTTTTATCGCTTCTTAATGACACAAATTTGCTCTCACATCAGAGCGCTTCCAACACAGAGGAGATCACAGACAGCAGGTGGGACTAATAATCACAGCTTTTTATAATACATCACATCTCATGAAGTCAGAGTGAAGACAAAATATAAAGGAAAGCAGGTTTTTATAAATTCATTCTGTGAGATGATCATCATTTAGATGGTGCATCATAAAAACAAACATCCATCCATCCATCCATCCATCCATTTTCTGTAGCCGCTTATTCCTCCACAGAGGGTCGCGGGGCAGCTGGTGCCTATCTCCAGCGGTCAAGGGGCGAGAGGCGGGGGACACCCTGGACAGGTCGCCAGTCCATCGCAGGGCCACACAGAGACGAACGAGACAAACAACCACACACCCACTCACACCTAAGGACAATTTACCAGCCCAATTAGCCTGACAGTCATGTCTTTGGACTGTGGGAGGAAACCGGAGTACCCGGAGAAAACCCACGCACGCACGGGGAGAACACGCAAACTCCACGCAGAGAGGCCGCAGAGCCGGGACGCGAACCCACGACCTCCTTGCTGCGAGGCAACAGTGCTAACCAGCTGCGCCACCATGCAGCCACAAAACAAAACATTTTAAACCAAATGTTGAAAAGTTTTTTCTTTCAAAAAGGAAAAATATATATATATATTTTTTTTTTTTAACCCCGTGTCCTGTCCGGCTGTGGAGCAAACAGAATAATGTCTGAGTGCCAAAAACAAGCCCAACAGTGTTGCTGTTTCAGGTGAGAGGTTACAGCCACTGCTATAAAACTCCTCCTGATTTTTGTTTAAATATAACCCCCAAAATCTTTATTAGAATATTTTTATGGTTGATTGGACACGGAGCCTGAAAGTGAAGGGAAGGGTACAGAAAGAGGGATGGGGGAGAAAGTAAACAGAAAAAGAAGAGAACAAGAGACGTGAAGAGTCCACTTCATTCTTCATTAAAAAATCCTTTTTAAAACCGGAAGTTTTGTTTGACTGAGAAAAAAACATTTTATTTTGAAAAACGGAAGTTTTGTTTGAGCATCTTGTTTTTTCTCTCTCGAAACTTTTTTATTTGTTTGACTCGTCTGTCTTTTGTTTGACTCGTCTGTTTTTTGTTTGACTCGTCTGTCTTTTGTTTGACTCGTCTGTTTTTTGTTTGACTCGTTTGTTTTTTGTTTGACTCGTCTGTCTTTTGTTTGACTCGTCTGTTTTTTGTTTGACTCGTCTGTCTTTTGTTTGACTCGTCTGTTTTTTGTTTGACTCGTCTGTCTTTTGTTTGACTCGTCTGTTTTTTGTTTGACTCGTCTGTCTTTTGTTTGACTCGTCTGTTTTTTGTTTGACTTGTCTGTTTTTTGTTTGACTCGTGTGTCTTTTGTTTGACTCGTCTGTCTTTTGTTTGACTCGTGTGTCTTTTGTTTGACTTGTCTGTTTTTGTTTGACTCGTCTGTCTTTTGTTTGACTCGTGTGTCTTTTGTTTGACTCGTCTGTTTTTGTTTGACTCGTCTGTTTTTTGTTTGACTCGTCTGTCTTTTGTTTGACTCGTCTGTTTTTTGTTTGACTTGTCTGTCTTTTGTTTGACTTGTCTGTTTTTGTTTGACTCATGTGTCTTTTGTTTGACTCGTCTGTCTTTTGTTTGACTCGTCTGTCTTTTGTTTGACTCGTCTGTTTTTTGTTTGACTCGTGTGTCTTTTGTTTGACTTGTCTGTTTTTTGTTTGACTCGTCTGTCTTTTGTTTGACTCGTCTGTTTTTGTTTGACTCGTCTGTTTTTTGATTGAAACAGACTTTGATTTCTAGGCGGGGCTTGTTGTGTGGGTGATGAAAGATCTCTGTTCATTGGCCAGCGTCACGGAAGTGACGACAGATATTTTGGGCGGAAAGTTACGACAGGGCCTTAGCGCTCGCCACCACAGATAATATTGTAGATTTCCAGGAGATTCTACATTGATGTGAACGGTAAATCCTTTTTTAATAAAGACACAAAATAAACTCCATATGGATGTCTCTATAAATCTAAAATAAACCCCTTGTTGTAAAAATTCACATTAAACCACTTAAATCAACCAGACGGAGTATCAGGATTAGTACCTTCATTAAAACCTGTCATATCCAGTCCTCTGCTGCCCCCTGGTGGAGCAGCTACAGCTGAAAAGGGACCATTTTAATGCTTTAATATAAATAAAACAAATTATTATTATTATTATTAAATAGTGTAGTTAGATAAATAAATATTTTGTCTTTCAGGTTGTAAATGACCAAGAGAACATTTTGGACACTTTGCTGTTTAGAAAATCCTCTTTTTGATGCGATTACATTTTTCCTGTATTACACTCAGTCACATCTTCATAAACCTTTTCCTTCCCCACTTTCTTCTCTTCTTTAACGTCAGCTCTCTCCCTCCAGCTTCACCTCCTTATTGTATTTTTTGTTCAGTGCCTTTCCGCTCTACGGTCATGTGTTCCCCCGTGTGTTGTTTGTTCTAGTCACTGACTTGTTACCGAGTCACGCCTCGTCTGTCCGCCACCTCAGAACAAACAGCCTGTTTCTCTCTGCGCTGCATCAGGCTGCATGAACCTGTTAGAGAAACACGGAGTCTCTCATTCAAGGAGGGAAAAATCTACAGGAACCAAGTCACCGTTTCTGTCCTTGGTAATGAGATTGAACAAGGTTTCCATGGTAACCATGTGCACCTCAAGGTTTTGACCGGCAGATTTCAGGTGTTTCAGTTTTGATGGATTCTGTAAAGTTTATCAGAAGGTTCTGAGGCATTAATGAAACTGACTGACTGCAGGGCGACAGAGAATCTAGAGATGTGTAGGAGTACACACACACACACACACACACACACACACACGCGCACGCACACACACGCACACACACGCACACGCACGCACGCACACACACACACACACGCGCACACGCACGCACGCGCACACACACACACACACACACACACACACACACACACACACACACCTGCCCCACTTAAATGTTTCAGATCAGCATCAAAAAATCTCACATAGATATAAAAAGCTGTTTTCAAATGATTCATTTATTAACAATACGCACAAACCTGCTCTATGAACAAGTACTCCTGATAGCAGGATGTAATCCTCCTGTGACAGCTAGTAATGGTCAGAGGTCAAAGGTCAGATATTCTCCTTCAGGATTTCCTGGTAGTCAACAGAATTCATGGTTTCATCAGTTCCAGCCAGTAGTCCAGGTCCTGAAGACCAGACCATCAGACTACCACCACGTCGGGACAGGGACCAGGAACGGGACACACACCTTCCAGAAAATTCAGCTGACAGAAAATTTACCCTGAAGCCTCATGGAGATGATGTGTTGCTTTTTGAGATCTTTTAGCCTCCGTCATGTTGTCAGACAGGTTCTACTGAAGTGGTTTATTAATCCTACTGGTCTGTAAGTGATCAGGTCTAGTAGTGATCAGGTCTGGTAGTGATCAGGTCTGGTAGAGATCAGGTCTGGTAGAGATCAGGTCTGGTAGAGATCAGGTCTGTAAGTGATCAGGTCTAGTAGAGATCAGGTCTGGTAGTGATCAGGTCTAGTAGTGATCAGGTCTGTAAGTGATCAGGTCTAGTAGAGATCAGGTCTGTAAGTGATCAGGTCTAGTAGAGATCAGGTCTGGTAGTGATCAGGTCTAGTAGAGATCAGGTCTGGTAGTGATCAGGTCTAGTAGTGATCAGGTCTGTAAGTGATCAGGTCTGGTAGTGATCAGGTCTAGTAGTGATCAGGTCTGGTAGTGATCAGGTCTGGTAGTGATCAGGTCTGGTAGTGATCAGGTCTGGTAGTGATCAGGTCTGGTAGTGATCAGGTCTGGTAGAGATCAGGTCTGGTAGTGATCAGGTCTGGTAGTGATCAGGTCTGGTAGAGATCAGGTCTAGTAGAGATCAGGTCTAGTAGAGATCAGGTCTAGTAGAGATCAGGTCTAGTAGTGATCAGGTCTAGTAGTGATCAGGTCTAGAAGTGATCAGGTCTGGTAGTGATCAGATCTAGTAGTGATCAGGTCTGGTAGTGATCAGGTCTAGTAGAGATCAGGTCTAGTAGAGATCAGGTCTAGTAGTGATCAGGTCTGGTAGAGATCAGGTCTGGTAGAGATCAGGTCTGGTAGAGATCAGGTCTGGTAGAGATCAGGTCTAGTAGTGATCAGGTCTAGTAGTGATCAGGTCTGGTAGTGATCAGGTCTAGTAGTGATCAGGTCTGGTAGTGATCAGGTCTAGTAGTGATCAGGTCTGGTAGAGATCAGGTCTGGTAGTGATCAGGTCTGGTAGAGATCAGGTCTAGTAGTGATCAGGTCTAGTAGTGATCAGGTCTGGTAGTGATCAGGTCTAGTAGAGATCAGGTCTAGTAGTGATCAGGTCTAGTAGAGATCAGGTCTAGTAGAGATCAGGTCTGGTAGAGATCAGGTCTAGTAGAGATCAGGTCTAGTAGTGATCAGGTCTGGTAGTGATCAGGTCTGGTAGTGATCAGGTCTAGTAGTGATCAGGTCTGGTAGTGATCAGGTCTAGTAGTGATCAGGTCTGGTAGAGATCAGGTCTGGTAGAGATCAGGTCTAGTAGAGATCAGGTCTAGTAGAGATCAGGTCTAGTAGTGATCAGGTCTGGTAGTGATCAGGTCTATAGGGATCAGGTCTAGTAGTGATCAGGTCTAGAAGTGATCAGGTCTAGTAGAGAACAGGTCAGGTAGTGATCAGGTCTAGTAGTGATCAGGTCTGGTAGTGATCAGGTCTGGTAGTGATCAGGTCTAGTAGAGATCAGGTCTAGTAGTGATCAGGTCTAGTAGTGATCAGGTCTGTAAGTGATCAGGTCTAGTAGTGATCAGGTCTGTAAGTGATCAGGTCTAGTAGTGATCAGGTCTGGTAGAGATCAGGTCTAGTAGTGATCAGGTCTAGTAGTGATCAGGTCTAGTAGTGATCAGGTCTGGTAGTGATCAGGTCTGGTAGAGATCAGGTCTGGTAGTGATCAGGTCTGGTAGTGATCAGGTCTACTAGAGATCAGGTCTAGTAGTGATCAGGTCTAGTAGTGATCAGGTCTGGTAGTGATCAGGTCTAGTAGAGATCAGGTCTAGTAGTGATCAGGTCTAGTAGTGATCAGGTCTAGTAGTGATCAGGTCTAGTAGTGATCAGGTCTGGTAGAGATCAAACAGAAACAACAGGACCAGCTGATGCTGTTCAGTGATAAAGAATAAATTAATTTTTACCTTTCGGTCTTCATGTCTGACTGAAGATCTTATTGTCTTCTAGACTCAGTTTAGTAAAAAGTTTCAAACATCTTTTACATTTCAGTAGCTCCGTTCCTTACAAACAAAATAAAGAGAGTTAATAATTCTCCCATCTGAGGTGACATAACCTCTACATTACGTAATTCATCAACCATCAAACCTCTACATGATGTACGTATGAAGGATCTGGTGAGACACGCGTTCCTGATCTGAGCGTTCAGAGCCAGCAGGCCTGGGTTCAGTCAGCTGGAACCTTAATGAAAGTTCAACATTATTACGCAACAAGCTGAACGCCATCCAGCCGCTGGGGGTTTCCACCTGTTCCCACAGAACGTCAATCCCCCACTTCAACCAAAAACTCATCATCTGTTAGAGACCAGGGGAGCACAGGAAGCGGCGTTCATCAGGTTTAATTAGAGGAGGGATGTAATTCAAACAGAAGATTTAACATAATTTTAAAAAATAACTTTTACATAATTAACTGGATAAAAGGCTCCAAAGCCTCTGGAAGTAAAGTTATATAAAATCCTCATTATTTAAAGGCACACTATGCAATTTTCCTTGTTTTTAGCACCCCCTAGTGTTCATTTTAAATCACTGTCATAAAAACGTTAGCATTGTTTCTGCTCAGAAAGCCCTAAATCTACCTGTTAAACGTCTCCTCAGCCTTCACTGCTTTCTACTGGAGCGGTTCATCACTCAGTCAAAGAAATCAGCTGTTCAAGCAGGGAGAGATGGGAAAAATCAGGAATCATGAGCTAAAAACACTCCGGAGCTAGCATAACAGCTAGCCACATTGGATTATCTTAGCACAGACTGGCTCAAGGAAAAGATTTAAAGATATAAAAAAGTTACATAGTGTGTCATTAACACCAAGTATCCAGTCAAACACTGGGTGAAGGTTTTTATAACTAACTACGACCAGTTTGAGTTCTTCATGTTTTTTATGTGTTACCAGTTCAACCAGAACATCTTTACAAACAGAAAAAACTCCCAGAGAAAACAGAGCAGAGGTCAGATTTTCTACAGGTTTATTGATGATTTTCAGCAGTTTGAAAAAAGAAAACGACTCCTAAAAAAAACAGATAAATGATGGCTCTGATTCACTAAAGGGTGAAGACTCTCTTCTGGTTTTAATCAAGTGAAAACGAAACACCTGGAACTGGATTCCAAGAGTTTCAACCCTCAACTGTTTGAGGATCAGTGGTTTATTATTATTTATCTTTCAGGCATGAAGTCACGATAATTTATTAAAAACAATAAGAATGAATCAGACGTCGATCCTTCTTGTTTCACTGACTTTATGTTCACTGAACTCCGGTTTAATAATAACTAGGGATGCACCGATACCGATACTGGTATCGCCCGATATCAGGAACCGATACCAGTGGCTTCACTGTCTGTGACTTGTGATTTCTGTTGTAGTTTCCTATATTGAACACTAGGGGAGCTATTGAGCTAAAGAGGAACAGTGTGGGTTGAGAGCTGGAGTTGGTGCCAAATAGTTCATTTTATTTGGTTAAAATGTGGAAAACTGCAATAATTTCACTGTGAAATCACAGAAAATGGTTATTTTTCACCTTATATTTTAGTTTTGTGATCATTTTTTAATATATTTTATTTTTTTATCTATCTCAGGTATTTGTTGTAAAAAGCAGAGAAGAAAAAATAAAACCTGTATTCCAATTTGTTGCATTTTTGTGTGTGGTAGAAGTATCGGTATCGGTACTCGGTATCAGTGAGTACTCAGATTTAAGTATCGGTATCGGATCGGTTTTGAAAAAAGTGGTATCGGTACATCCCTAGTAATTACTCCTCAGACTTCTGCTGTAAGTAGAAAACGTTTGATTATCAGAGTTTTGTTACTCAGACGTGTTTAAAGAACCGTTCTGTTGATTTTCTGGGTTTTTTTCTTACTTTACTAAAAGTGTTTTTTGTTCCGTTTCAGAGAAAACCCAGTGAAAAGTTTCAGAGCAGCTCTCTAAATCCAGTCGAGTTCTGAGGGATTCAGACGAGGAACCATTTCAGGCTCCGATATAAACGTCAGTGCCTTGCTCAAAGACAGTCAACCAATCTGAGTCCACAATAAAAACCAAAGCATCAGGTTATAAACGCTGATTCTCAGGGTTCATTCTGGCTGATTTAAACTGGCTTTGAGACAAAATCTACAGATTAAAGTCAATAACCAGGTTTTTATGCTCCTAAAGATTTAAAATTTTATATATTTTCACCTGAAACTGTTGCAGTGTGTCGTCGCCACCAGATTACCGCCAAAGAGTCTTCCACCTTTAAAACAATTTAAGGCCAAAGGTACTTTAAAACGACATAAAACAATCAGCAAAAGAAGAACTGAGACTTTACACGACATGCTCCGGCGCTGAGCGGCGCCTCGTGGCTCCTAAAACCTGTCAGAAAACGACCTTCAATCTCAACATTCAAATGATAAAGTTCCAAACTCAAGCATCGATGTTTGTAAAAAATAGAGTCTGTAAACGAAAGCTGAAACAGATCAGTTTTTTTTCTTCTTGCATGTGAAACAGACACCTGTCGGTGACAGAGACTCGTACCGTCCTCCAGTCAGAGACACCACGTCGTACCGGTCAGCTCCACCATGAAGAATCCTCACTACGCTCATTTATTATTTAGTTTCTTCTCTACCGTAGTCGTACCGTAAAAAAAAAAAAAAGGTTGATCTCATGCACATTCTGTCCTCCACAGCCTGCAGACGGGGACGACCCAGAACCACAGACAGAACCAGCAGGTTATGGATAAACTCAGAATCTGGTTAAAACTCACCTCAGACTCAGAAGGTTAACGAGAATCAAACAGAAATGTTTTTAATTCTCTGTCTGAGGAGAAACGGGAGGAAAAAAGAGGCAGAAAGTTTGACCATTAGAGCTGAATCTGCTACCAGATGACTTTAAAAACCCACAGTGATCAGAATCAGAAAATCCAACAGACTCTGAACTCAACCTGTTCTCCTGAAGAACAAAAATATTCTAATTTAGTTTGTTTCTCCGCTGCAGAAAATATTACATTACTACTAAACTCAGCAGAAATGAGATTCTGACCTCTTATAGCGGTTATAAAGGTCAAAGGTCAGGTTTGTTTTTTCAGCCTTTTCTCTCAGCAACAGTCAAATTGCATTGTGGGTAATGTAGCCATCAGAATTCAACCATGTAGTCCAGATCCTCTGCTGCATTTAGTTCTGATGAGAACCATTAAAACAGAACTAGTTCCTTTCCTTCATCGTGACTCCACTCAAACCAGCCTCTCTCTCTCTGTCTGTCTCTCTCTCTCTCTCCTTTTTATTAGCAGCTAATAAAACTAAAGAATAAACATACGTGTTTCTACACTGTAAAACATGAACCTACTGCTGCTGTTTGACGTGTTCACTCGTCAGCCCCCTGAAACCCATCGAGCTGTGTCCAGACTACCAGGTCAAATAGACCACAATGCACTGCAACTTGAGCTAACGGCGCATGCTAACGCTAACACTTACAGCTCATTATGTGGGGATTTTCAGACTGGTTGGATTTTATACTGGTCTGTAATGGAAACGGTGACTAAAACCTCTGTCTGAGCAGCAGGACTAGTTAAAGGGATATTCCACCAGAAAGTGATTTTTGTCTGTTGTCATATTCCTCATAGTTAGATCAGTGGGCAAAAACCACTAGTAACCAGTCCAGCTGTTATCCTGACCCAGCAGTACTCCTTTAGCATTAGCTTAGCATAAAACACTGTAAGTGAATGGTAACAGCTAGCATTGTGAGAAAAAAGTCCTTAAAACTCACTCAGTAGTGATACTAATTCTGCCTAGTGACCTCAGTAAACATAACTAAGTGAAAATAAAAAGTAACACGAAGGAATTACAGGAACTATTTTAGACTAGGGACTACTTTATGACAAAGAACAGCTGTAAGCCTCCGCTGAACGGAGCAAGGACATGACGCAGCGGCCTCAAAGACGCCTACGTCCGTAAACACGAATCCACACGTTGTTTTCAAACCTCACAGATGAAGAAAAATAACACAAGTCAGGAGCTGAACAGAGATTATCTTCAAAAAACTTGACCAGGTTTAGCCTAGTAGCCAGGATTTGTGTTTACGGACGTAGGCGTCTTTGGGGCGGCTGCGTTCTGATGGTTTAAAACAAATGTAATAAATTCACTTGGATAAACTACTTGTTGTTACTTGCTTTTAAAAAAGTTGGATTAACTTTTTTTCTTTTTACAGTGCATCTAAAAAATATTTCATATTTGGAATATTTTCACTCTAGTTGATGCAACAGCTAAGAACACCAGCCGTTTATAAGCACTTTAACATGAGATGGGGACGTGTGTCTTCATTTAGCTTTAAGGTGTTTTTAGAGACATTTAAGGTTGTAAATCTGTTATTTTGTGGGTTTGAGGCTCAAAGGTTGTGCCTCTGCTGTAGCTGATCTCCTACATAGTGACGTTGGTGTGGTGAATGAACATTTCAAACACAGCCTTGGAGCGTAAACATGAAGGAGTTAGAAATATAAAAACCCTCTACTGTAATGGTCACAACAACCACGAACCTGTCACGGCGACTCGTCTCACCGTGATGGAAAAATGTGCAGGAAATAAAACCTCTAAAGCATGGAGGTGATGCTACAGAACGCTGGTCCATCTTAAAATCTACATTTATCCTGAACAATGTGCACCAAATCCTGCTCTATCAAACTATAAAGGACTGGACTCGTTCATACAGGAAGTCCAAGAATCGGGTCTGAGTTGTCCAGGTAACCTGGTCCGTCCATGGCTCTGGGCTCACAGTGGGTCCTTAAAGATATCCTACATTAAATCAAAGTCTGGACACAACAAACTGTTTCTGCTTCGCGCCGAAACCTAGAGAGTAAAACTACAATCAGTTATAAAAGTCCAGCTGTGAGGGAAACGAAAAGGGACAAAAACAATAAAGGAGGTCAAACTCCTGCAGCCAGACGGTGACGTTCTGATGGTCCAAAACAAACAAACAAACAAACAAACAAACAAACAAACAAACAAACAAACAAACAAACAAACAGACAAACTGCCGCGTCTCTTTGGGACGTTATGATGCTCTTTCACGTGGACATGTCTGTTCTCGCTGTGAAGACGGAGACGTCCATCATCATAACCGTCTGAGTCCAGTGGAGTGTTAAAAACAAGTGGCAAGAAGAAGCCCCGCCCCTTCTTTTCACCTGTGAGGTGGGCAGGCGGCTCCAGAGCTCAGGGTCGAAGGTGAAGGAGCAACCGCTGCAAAACACTAAAAGAAGAAGAGAGAGACCGAGGGTCCGGTTGACCCCCCCACCCCCACCCAGCAGCCGTCACCTCCTCCTCGGGGGAGAAACACCAGGAGACACGGAGAGAGGACGAGTGCAAAGCTAGCTAACGGTTACTCTTAGCGGCTTCTTTGGCTGCCAGAATGAGAGGCGTCAGACTGGAGAGAGGCTTCGCCATCTTCAGGAACTGATGCTGGAGACAGGAGGAGGGAGGAGAGGATGATGGGAAAGAAACAGAAGAACAAAGAGGAGAGGGTTATCTTAGTTCACTGTACGAGCTTCTGTTTTAAAACATAAATCACTCTAGTTACTGATTTCATCTATAATGTGATCAAATTAGTTTGATTAATGATTACTTGTTGGGAGCTCAGATCAGCATTTTGAATTGTGGATAAATAACAGAACAATCCAAATATTCTTTTAGTTTAGTAAAAAACAAACTTCTTGTTTGTTTTAATCCTGAAATATTTTATAGAATAAACCTGATGAATGGACCTTAAATTGGCATTTTCTGTCTCGTTAAACAGAAAACACAGTTTTAATGACCGAGGATCCTTCTCTTTGTCTAGGCCAGGGATTCCCAAACTGTGGTGGCACCCCTGGGGGTGCGCGAGCTGCCACTAGGGGGCGCAAGATGAAAACTGTAATGGCGGAAATTTGAAATAATGACACATTTACAGTGTTTTTTTCCCCCACTCAGTAAAAATGTGTAAATAAACATGTATACCATTATTGTGTGGAGCTGTGGGACAATATCTGGAGGAACTCTGAGTCTTTTTTCTGTCAGTCACGTGAACTCTTTCGAGCAGACCTTTATTTTGAAGGCGACGATAACTTTTACTATTAGTTCCGGGGAAAAGTTGCGAGGAGCTGCTTTATTTATTCAAAGAATCCTTCTGGACAGCTTGTAACAACTCTGCTGATTGATTCCATGTGTGTCCTGATTTAATCAACTCCATGGACTTGTTATGTTATCTTTGGGTTGTTTCTTAGGTGTGTTTTTTTTTCATTCTTTTTTAATCTGACTTTTATCTTTTTTAAATGTTTTTAATGATTTTATACAGTATATGTTTTAGTTTTGGTTTTATTAATTTTTACATCTGTCTGAATGATTTGTATGTGCTCTTTTTTATATTGTATGTGCAATATTGTAAATGTTTTATTTTTAATGAAGCGGACCCCAGGAAGAATAGTCTTCACTAAGGTGAAGACTAACGGGGATCCTTAAATAAAGAATATTTAAAGAATAAAGAATGCCACCGATGAGCTAACGGCTAACGGAGCTGGGAGTTAATTTAAAAACACTAAGCAGTTAGAGTTAAGTGAACCGTCAGCTTAATCCAGTGTAGTAACCTCCTGCTCACTTCCAAACATTTGATCAGCACTCCCCCAAACACACCCGCTGTCTTTACAAGATAAGAGCATCACATGGAAATACGAGGGGCATTTACTGACCGTAGGACGCGCGACTCTCACAGGAATCCTCGGTTACATCTGATTTAATTATTAAACACTCAAAAGTATCGAAAATTTGTAGCATTAGTGATTCGTAGGTACCAGGAATTTGTTCAAATGTCAAAGGTCTCCATCCGGGGATTGGGGGTGCGCGGCAAAAAAAGTTTGGGAACCGCTGGTTTAGTTCTATTTATGATCTCTACCAGTTTTTACCTGATTCAACCAGGAAAAAACTTTCAGATAATACCCAGAACATTCAATCTAAAGCAGAAAGGATGTTAATGACTTGTTTGAAATGATGCTCGGGCCTTCTGAAGAGAGAAAAACTGGAAATGGGAGAAAAAAAATGTATTGAATTATTTTATTTTCTGTTAGAAAATATTTAAGCTTTTTGTTTTTCTCTAACGTAATAAAACAAATATTCTAGTTGTTGTGTTTTGAAATGTTCTGATGTAAACAGGGCGATGAAACCAGGTACCTGCAGCAGCTCTTTAGCCGACCCTCTCTTCTCCACGTCCATCTCCAGACATCGGTTCAGAAAATCTCTGAATAACGACGAGAGTTTCTCTGGGTTCTGCAGTTCTGGCGTTCCGTTGGTTGCTATTAGATACAGCGCCTAAGGAGACACACACAGCCACATTACAGCCCATAAACGATGCTGCCATCTAGTGGTTGCTTTAAGAACAGCAGCCTTGTGTTTGGTTCTGTTTCACATCAATGAACTTTGAGTTTATATTAATATGAATTATGTATATAACTCTGACAGTTTCTACCCCTCTCACTAAGAGGACATAAAAACATTTGGTTTCATTCTACTTGTTGGGATTTTAGGTTTTGTAACTTTTTACAGAGACTTTAAAAACTGTAGCTACTGCAATGAGTTAATGGATAAAAATGTAAAAAATCAAAGTCGTTTTAGAGCCACTCTTGACAAATCTTGCTGTTCTTGAGTCTGATGTGAAAATTTTTTTTAAAAAGCCCCAGATTTATGCCAACGTGTTTGTCAACCCTCATCACTCACCCTGAGCGGGTTCTCGTTCAGGTAGGGCGGCTCCCCCTCCACCATCTCGATGGCCATGATGCCCAGAGACCAGATGTCCACTTTGGGCCCGTAGGCCTTCCGGGTCACGACCTCTGGGGCCATCCAGTACGGAGTCCCGACCATGGTGCTGCGTTTGCTCTGCTCTGGAGTGATCTGGGCGCAGAACCCAAAATCAGCTGGGAGGAAGAAACGGGACAGGATTAGTTGTGGTTCAAATAACGTCTGCTGTTCCAACTACAGCCAGGAAAATCCAGGCCCAGCTCAGGTACTCCCACAGAAACACCACGGCTTACATCCAACATCCTAAATCAACAAATGTGTGGGGTTTTTACCCTTTGGACAAAATAAAAGTCAAGCATTTTCAAGGTGAGTTTTCAAGCTTCTTCAGCCGCTCACATTGGTGATGATTTAAACCAGGCGTGTTCAAAGTGCGGCCTGGGGGCCACTTGGGCCCTCGGAGTGATTTTGTGTGGCCCTCACGTGGATTTCATGAATGGTAGAATTTAGTCCTCCATTGGGCTGTTGATGTACTTTAAAAAATGTTACGTTGAGATTTTTACTAATGTGAGGCAGAACAATAAAATACAGTTGAACTAAAAATCCCTTTTAGATGTTAAAGGTTAAGTCCGTCTTTCATTATTCAAGTTTTTTCTTTTATTTTAATTTTCTGATAAAACCTCAAACCGTCATCGACTTTTACTTTAAAGCACATGAAACTTGACTAAATTCAAATTTATTAGAAATTAGAAAACAACCGACCAATCAAATCCAAGAAATTGGATGCCTTTTTAATTAAGGAAAACCTACATGACCCATGTTTGTGTTTACAAGGATTTAAGGATCCTTTTCTACAAGAAAGCAAATATTTAGTTCTGTTCACTAAAATGTTGCATTCAGATGTTCAAATAAACAAAATTCGCAATAAAAACATCTTCTACATTTTTTTAAATCAAAATTTTGTGGCCCCTAAGGGATTTTAATTTGGTGATTTTGGCCCTTGCCTTGAAAAGTTTGGACACCCCTGATTTAAACAGACAGTTCATATTTATTCAAAATAATTAGCTCCATTCTATCATCTGATAAAGTTACATATAGTTTTAGTTCCAGTCTCAAATCTGAACTGATTCTGGTTCTGAGGGCCGATACCGATCACTGATTTTTGTGCAGCTCTGATCTGCCTAAAACGGTTTGTCACCTTCTGATTTATTTAATAAAAAAACTTCAGCTACCAGAATGAGTCTTTTAACTTTCAGATTAAATAAAAAAAAAGATGATTCTAGAAGTAAAAACTTCACAGACCAGGAAGATTTCAGGTTTTTTAGTGCTGCTTGGTGATGGTGACAGAAAAACAACAACGTTTGAGTCTCGATCCCCACGCAGCCTGAATATCCGACCACCAGCTGACTGTTTGGTTGTTACGGTCCCTTAGTTCAGGATCCGTGTTTTATGAGTTGCCCTCCTCTGTGTGCGACGTGCAGCAGCTCCACCGACCAGCGTCGCCTCCTGCCCGCACGGCGTCCAGGCTTTTCCACGGAGTGATGACGTCATCACGTCGCGGGAGCGACCGGACACAGCTGTAGCTTGTTGTTGATTTTAAACGCTCGTCCAGGACGGGTGTATAAGGGGTTGAGTTAGACTGTTCGAGGAGCTAGCTGAGCAGTGATGGTCTCCACTACGAGTGGTGTACACACCAGTGGTTACACGTTTTTCTTTTGTGTGTTCATATATAAGAAACCTGAAGTCCTTGAGCGGACCCAGTCTCTATGAAAGGTATTGTGACTCTTGATCTTTAGGTAAAAGCCCTAAAAAGTGTTGGATCAGCTCTTAATGAGCTCCCTTTGTGTACTGATCTTATCTTAAGAGTTACTGACGAATATTTTTATTTGGGAGCTTTTGTTTTGAGTTAAATTGTGTGAAGTCCTGTGTTTTGTTAAAAATCTCTTTTCTTTCTCCATTCAGACTACCAGATCCCGGGGAGGCGCCTTGTGTCAACCCTTTTACAGCCTGCGTGCTACGTATGATTGTTTTTGTTTTGTTATTGAATGGTTTATTTCTCCCCCAGGACCTGTGTTACAGACATACTGTCAGGGGCTCTGGTCCTGGGGCGCCTTGTTTTACAAGAGCTAATAAAAAGAATCACTTTTGTCACAAATCTCTGCACTCGCTCCTCCTTTCAGACGACGCCATCACACCTGGGGTAGGGGGAACGTATCGGTGCACTTACTTTAAAACATTCATGAGAACTGTGAAAATACCACCATAAAATTCTATCATTTTCAGGGATTTTAAGCATCTCTAATCCTGATAATGTATAAAAACTAATTTGACATCTTTCTAATACTCTACAGCCACTCCATACTAAATGTGTGTGATGTTCAAACGAAGCTCTGTGCGTCAGAGGACGACCAGTAAAACGGATCAGAGCCGTCCTGTGGGACTGACTGAGTTTGACGGAGCCGTCCATCCCCAGCAGGATGTTGTCGCTCTTGATGTCTCGATGGATCACCTGGTTCGAGTGCAGGAACTCTAACGCCTGCAGACACTGAGCAGAAAAATAAAGACAAATATGAAAACAGAGAAACAGCATGGCACCAAAGAACTAAAGGACTGCGTTTCCTCACTGAGCTCAGCGTTCTCACCTCTCTGCACACGGCAGCGATCTGAGCTTCATCCATGCAGGTTTCTGTGACCACATCCGTCAGAGAGCCTCCAGCCAGGTACTCCATCACCACCCAGAGCTCATCACCGACCAGGTAGCTGCAACAACCACAAACACAGGCTTAGAGCAGAGTTAAACCCAGAAAACACTTTAGTTCCTAAGAGTGAAAGTGTCGTTAGATAAATGTTTAATCAGGTTCATGTTAAGATTTAGTTTATTATCAGGTGGATTCAAACAGAAATACCTGCTGGTTATTAGCCCTCAATGTAAAAATCCCTCTTTTAAAACGGGGTTTTAATACCGTCTCATTTGTAAAATAATAACATTTTATACAATTTATTATTTCTTCCATTCATCAAAAACATTCAGATCATTTAATGGAATTTTAAATTACATTCAGAAAGTGACAAATGAAACTTTTAGACCCGTTTTTTGCTCCAGATGTCTCTCAGCCTGTCATACAGCTGCAGCTGCTCGCTGTCATTTTCACTCTACGTAACAGCGTGGTCCGACCGCGTGTGCACACGCAAAGATTTTTTAAAGACCCTCAATGACGGAAAATGTTGCTGGAGGGACGATGTTTCTCGGCTGAGCTGAGAGCGCCTTAGGATCCCCTGGAGGAGCTGGCTGAAGTGACTGGAGAGAGGGAAGTCTGGGTTCCTTTGAAGGACGAGATCTGACCTCAGAATGCGAAGGAAAATAGACGGACGGAAAATGTTCCATTAAAGCGACTCCTGATTTGATGAACCCGCCCCGCACTGAAGTAAAAATGTATTGACCCGACCCACGGGAAACACGCAGTTACCACGGGATAAAAGACAACCCGCACATCACTACTGTACGACACATCAGTCAGTCACACACCGGTGGAGATAAACTACACTGTAGCCTCAGCTGTCCTGGAGCACTGACAGAGGTGGAGATGCCACGCACCAGGGTTAATTTCATAGACTAAATATTTTCAGTGAGCTCAGCTGATCAGACTCCGTGAGGAAAAGCCTCATGCAGACTTTTGATCTGACACGTCATGAGCAAAGTTCTGACAGTTTGATTACTGTGGTATTTATTTGCTCAGGATCACTAGTGTCATCCTGACAGAACTCAACACACACTTGAATATTCATTACAGACCTTTGTGATTTAATTAATAAGAAAATATTAAAGGTCTCTAAATAAGATCATATTTAAACTACTGGTACTTCCTCAAATTTTCAACAAAAATCGTTTATTTTAAAAGTGAATTTAGTTTTTTTTTCTGAAGATAAGTCTTGGAAAGGGGTGTGTCTTATAATTGGGGTCATTAACAATATTGGGAACATTGATAAAGGGCCCATTTGTTTATTAATAATTAATAATGCACTAATGTTAACAAAAGTAAAGTGTTACCCCAATTCATTTAAAGAAATGTAAAATAATTGCACCAGAGGAAAAAATATTGATATTAAGGAAATATGCCTATTTTATATTTAGTCGACTAAAACTAGACTAAAATGATAAATAATTTTAGTCAAAAGACTAAAACTAAATTAAAATTTTACGCCAAAATTAACACTGCCATGCACCAACACCACCAGGTCTCTCTGACCTCCACCAGGTCCCTCAGACCTCCACCAGGTCTGACCACCACCAGGTCTCTCTGACCTCCACCAGGTCCCTCTGACCTCCACCAGGTCCCTCAGACCTCCACCAGGTCCCTCTAACCACCACCAGGTCCCTCTGACCTCCACCAGGTCCCTCTGACCTCCACCAGGTCCCTCTGACCACCACCAGGTCCCTCTGACCTCCACCAGGTCCCTCTAACCACCACCAGGTCCCTCTGACCAGCACCAGGTCCCTCTGACCTCCACCAGGTCCCTCTGACCTCCACCAGGTCCCTCTAACCACCACCAGGTCCCTCTAACCACCACCAGGTCCCTCTAACCACCACCAGGTCCCTCTGACCTCCACCAGGTCCCTCTGACCACCACCAGGTCCCTCTGACCTCCACCAGGTCCCTCTGACCTCCACCAGGTCCCTCTAACCACCACCAGGTCCCTCTGACCTCCACCAGGTCCCCTGCACACACACACACACACACACACACACACACACACACACACACACACACACACACACACACACACACACACACACACACACACACACACACACACACACACACACACACACACACACACACACACACGTTGTTTCTATGGCGAGGACAGCTTTAGAACCAGTATCTGCTCCTTGAAGTCTTGAAGACGTTCAACGTCTCCAAGACTTCAAGGAGCAGGGAGGTAACTATGGTAACCACACACACTGAACTGGATGCCCTCTCATCCGTCTGATTGTTTTCTCTTTCATTGTGGGTGTGATCTTCTCTGATGTTAAAGGAGTCGTTTTAAAGCTGACTGCTTGTTTTTGTTATTTTAAAGTTGAATTTGTCAGTTAAAGGAACGTTACTGTTTCCCTCTGTGTCTGCTGAGGTCGGTGTGACGACTACAGCAGTGTCGTGTTCACGTACCTGTCCAGGTAGTTGACGATGTTCGGGTTCTTGTTTTCCCTCATCACCAGAATCTCGTTGATGATTAGTTCTTTCTTCGGCTGCTGCTGCAAGTTCATCTGTTTAATGGCGACCTGAGAGGAGAGAGAGGTTCACTAAAACACAGGACTGGTTGATTAAAAACTAAAAGACAAATTAGAAAAGATGATCACGAGGCAGGGAGCCAATGCCAAGAGGGAAATTTGTTGTTTCCTAGCAGTGGCGGCTGGTGAAAATTTTTTTGGGTGGGGTGCATTTTTGCTAGTCAGTTTTCAGATGCGCAAAAAAAAAAATCACATATCACCACTAGGGCAGGGAATGATAATATTTTCATCTGACTGAATATTTTGCTGGTAAAAATCCCTAGTACCACCAGTTCTCTAACAATGTGGAGCTGTTAGGTCTAATTCTACACATCAAACAGTAAAGAAATCATAAAGTCTTCATAAGGAGACCTTAGAATAATATCAATATAATCAGATAAAAATAAAAATAAAAACAACCACAATGTGGTCACAACAGAAGTTGTAAAAGTTTCAAGGAAAAAACAACCTGGCAAAGTCAAAAACATTACTTAATATTCACAATTATCTTTCTACTGACACCACAAACAAATAAATCCACCTCTAACTAATACAGTCAGATAATTAATGTTACAATTCAGCCAACAACCACTAACCAAGCAAGTCATGACAATCAGCTCAACTAATGAAGTGAATTAACAACAAAATAAAGTCAAATCCACTGATAAGTCCCATCAAACCCAGTCAGACCAAACTTCCTTAAAACGCCATAATAATTTAATGAAAAGTAGAGAAAACGCATGAAAAACGGGCTAAACTACATAAACCAACGTATTCAATCAGCAGTACCTGTATTTCTCTAACATTCGGCAGACACCTCAACAAACACATGTCGCTATTTAAGGTATAAATTCACTCATCAGGACTTAGCACTGCTAGCTCCGCCTATGGGGTTTTTGAATGGGAAAATCCGTGACAGACACATAGTCATTAAGAAAAAGAAACAAACAAACGAAGTCACTCACCATTGAGTTGATTAAATCAGGACAAATGGAATCATTCGGCTTGTTTTCACAAGCGGGCAAGAAGGATTCTTTGAATAAATATCCATTTTCTACCCTCCATTAAAAAGAGAGCAAGAACTTCCGGTTTCGGTCTGAGCAACACTCCAGACTCCTGCTGTTGTGCGCATGTCACACAGGGACGCTGAAGACCTGCGCCCCGAGCGATCTCCTATTTTTTGCACTCAGTGCGCATGCGTCAGGGGCAGAAAACAATGCGCTATGTTGGGACGGCGTCCCGTCCAGACATGCGCAGTAGAACCCAGAGAAACACGACCTATCGGTCCAGTAAAAAATAGTAAGAAAACCTTTCTAAACTTCACCTAAATGCAGATTATACACAGCACTTATTGTATATATAATGGATGGCTCGTTTAGTTTTATTTTTATGTTAGTTTTTTATATTTTGTGATCCCTATTTCTCTTCTTCTTCCTCTTGGGACTGGTGGGGCGGCGCCCGAGCGCCCCCTATGGACGGGCCGCCACTGTTTCCTAGTGAATCCTGACTGATTATAAACTGAGAGGAAATGATCAGGATCAGACTTAATCTGTATCCGATCAACCTCTAAACCAGAGGCAGACCGCGGCCCGGCTCTGGGCCCAGAGCGTGGTCAGGTTCAGAGCATGTCTCGCTCCTGCAGCAGGATATATATTTATTAAGAAAAAACATTTCTCTGAGAATTTTAACAACTTTTAACTATGTTAAACTTCAATAAGTCCTAGATCTGTCCACGTACCTCAAGCTTATGGCCTGAAGGCATTTGGTTTTTGCCAATATGAACAAGTTTTATTTACTATTTAGTTCTGAGAATAACCTGAAGAAGACAAAGGAAACCAACCTCCTGGCCGGTAGCGACGTCGATGGCTGTGTACACGGTACCAGAAGCTCTGAAAGCACAAAGCTCCAGGTGAGCAGGAGATTACAGGTGAGTAAAAACATCTCTCATCTGGTAAATTAGATTCTCTGAACTCAGCACCAAAAAACATGTGACGCTTCACAAACAGCAGCAGTAAAAAACATTCTGACAAATAATTCAAACAAAGCAGGCGTTAGTCTGTATGAGGAGCTGTGTTCAGGGCAGGGCTGGACGTTAACTTTTTTAGCTCGTAGCACTGGTGCTACAAAGGTTGCAGGTTTTGTAGCACAGAACAAAAAGTTGTAGCACCAGCATAAAAATTCAGCTACAATCTCTAAAGCCAAAATTAGTACCCATCGTTTAACACACTGAGAAAGTGCTTATTGTGAAAACACAATAACAAGAAATATCTTCAAACATGTTTATATGTCAATGTCATTTCAAGAAGAACATTTATTCATTCAAATTAGTGTAGATTTTTTTCAAAGTGCGAGTGTGAGCTGAGAAATGTGTGCACAAAACCACAAAAACAGATGTTTTCAGCTGCTATAATCTTTGATTTATTAATAAAATGCAGAAAATGTTATAATTCTACTTTATATTACTTATTTTATGAACTTTGACTCATCTATTTTAAGCTTCTGCTCTGTAGCACTTTGAGATTGTGAAACATAAAGTGCTATATAAGTTAAATTTTTTATTATTATTATCATTATTAATTTCGATGTTGAAAGCAAATTCACAGGCAGACAGTTTTGATGGTGTACAGTGAGACTGTGATGTTTCAAAATGTTCACTTGTCTCCTGATTTTGAATCTGCTGCATAGTTCTTGCTAAACAGATTTTACTTCAGTAAATAAATGTTATTAAAACTTTGGTCTGCTGTCCATCGCAGTCCAAGACTGCAGAGCATTTAAATATAATGACCTTTTACTGTGCCACCCTTCTTTGCCCCTGCCTGGACCCCCCAAGAAAAAAGTTCTAGATACGCCCCTGGGGCTGAGCTGCGTTCAGCGGGGTCAGACTCCGGTGTGAAGCCTCGTCTCCCCCTGACTCGGACCGTGGACTCGTTAACAGACATCAGTGTGACCCGTTCAGATTTATCAGTTCCTCTGGTTTAATGTGTGTCTGAAGCACAGGGACACTTTCAGACTCACAAAGAGTTTTTTTCCGAACAGCTGACATATGATTGGCAGAACTGATGGGACTCCGTCGCTAGACTCGCCAGTCGACTCGACGCAGAACTTTAATCCATACAAGTGCGCAAATATAGGCTATATATATTAATATGCTTTACATTGTTTCAAAGTCAACATCACGGCTCCTGCGAAGGGTCGGGTGTCGTCCCGCACCAGTGCGTTGAGCCTGGGTGTTTCCAGTACTGGCGATCTTGTGCCAGCTGCGCCACGGCATGACGGCAACTCCGGATTGTTGGGAGGTCGCCCGCAGCGACATGGAACCATCGGGTGCGGGCGGGGTTTACGTCGTGATCGTCTCCAGGCTGCGGCCCTCAGGTCAAAATGCAGAATGTCTCTGGTCGGATGATCAAAACGGAGACGGAGGACGTGCCCGAGCCAGCGGATGCAGCGCGTTGCGCTGCCAGGCAAGATGCTCTGCACTGGCGCCGCGCCTGAGTTCTAGCGCTAGGTTGGAGACCCGCTGAGGCCACCTGACATTGTTTTTAAAATATATATATATTAAGTTAATTCTGACGGTGTGGCGGTGCGCCACGATCAATTACATGTAGAGGAAACCCTGATCGCACAAGTGCTACGTCTATAAATAGTTTGTAGCACAGACTGTTTTTTAATCGCACGTGCGACATATATGTCGCACTGTACAGCCCTGGTTCAGGGAGAAAATCTCTTCAATTATAAACTCATCATCTCTGCTTTTCAGGATCTGTACGAGTCAAACGAAAACATGAATCATTTCTAAATAAGCATTATGTTATTTATGATTTATTATCTTAGTAAATCAAAGTATTCTGGATCTACAGCCTGTAATCTTGAATTGAAATGTACATCTCAGACTGATTTTATCAGTAAATATTACAATAATGATATTTTTACTAAGAACGTAAGTTTCATTAAATAGTTTGATAAGAAATAATAGCAACAATAATAATGACACTACCAATATCAACATTACAGTTCACGATAACAACATCAATATTAATGACATTTTACCAATAACATCATAGTTCACAAAACAACAAATATCAAAACAGTAATGGTTCATAAAAAAGAGATGCACGATACCACTTTTATTCAAACCGATACGATACTTGAATCTGAGTATTTGCCGATACCGAGTACCGATACCGATACTTCTACCGCACAAAAAAATGCAACGAATTGGAATACAGGTTTATCTTCTTCTATTTTCGGTTAACTTTAGCAAGTACAAGTATATCAGGGGTGTCCAAACTTTTCAACATGAGGGCCAAAATCACCAAGTGTAAAGTCCGTGAGGGCCACAAAAGTTTGAATATTTTTTAAATAAAAAGAAAAGGCAAAATATGATTTTTTGTATTTGTTCTGCTCCCAAATTCTTTACAAATGCACCATTTTAATGAACAGATTCTTTGTAAATACAAGACGTACAGGGATGGCATATGTTTTGACTCGATAGTAAAGAGCATTAAAGTCACTGGATCTGATTGGTCGACCATTTTTAGTTAAAAACTTCAATCATGTTTTATGAACAGAACTCACAAGCCTGCTTTTTAGTAAATGTCAGGGAAGGTGTTGGTTCTTTTTACCAGAAATTTTAATTATCTTGAAAAACCTGATTAATAAAAATCAAAAAGTTTGATTAGATAGTAAATTTTGTATTCTAAAAATATTCAAATTTACCAGTATTTTTGTTTGTTGGGTCTCTTAGTGAAAATCTAAACAAAAAATATCAGAAAGCATCTCTCTACATCAACATCCTGCAGGATGACTAAATTATATTATTCTTAAAATTTTGTTGAGGGCCACACAAAATCCCTCTGAGGGCCACAAGTGGCCCCCGGGCCGCACTTTGGACACGCCTGAAGTATATGGTATCGGTTCCTGGTATCAGTTAACTTTAACGAGTACATAGTATCGGTATTGGTATTGGTCTGATACCTATATCAGTATCGGTGCATCCCTAGTACTATTTATTTTGGTGGATAAATAGTTATTAATAAATAATCCACTCACCCCTGTCCGATCTTTTCAAAACGAGTATATTTCTTTTTAGGGTCGCCCACGCTGACAATGGTTCCTGTGAAGGGGAGGGGTGGTGGAAAAAAAGACGAAAAAATAAATAAATAAATTCTATGACTTAACAAAACAAACAGCATCAACATCAAGGTCAGCAACAAATGCAATAGAATACAATCTGAAAGAGTTTTAGGTTTAAGACAGAAAAGTCTTAATGTTTAGTTCTTCTACTTAATGTCACCTTTACAGAATGATCAAACTCAGTGCAGCATGCAGACTGGGAGGAAGAGAAACACGAGTAAAATAGACAGATAGAATAAACAGGAGGAAAACCAGAGGTAGAGATGAAGAAATGGATGTTTAAAAATCTGTTTCAGAAAGAGAGAATAAAGAACGAAACAACGAGAGTGACGGAAACTCCGTCAGCAGCTCAGGATCAGGATCAGAGTCACCAGCAGGATCAAAGTCAGAGCGACTCCGACACGGACAGGAAGAACAACCAATCAGACGTGAGGACTGGACACGGGGGCGGGGCTGTGGATACCAGGCCTGTCAATCAGAGGCAGACAGACCTGCAGTATCCTGGTCTTACCAGCAGAGGGCGACCTGAGCACATCTGGACCACGAGGCGTAATGGTTTAAAAAATATACAAAGTTTTATCAATTAAAAACACACAATCATCCATTTGAACGAATCCTCTGTTTTTAGAACATGTAACATTGATTTAAGCTGCGTTAACCAGCATCCTGACACAAAACCAGCTGTTCACATTTCTTCATCTCAATCTTGAAAAATTATAAAGTATTTTTTGCACCAAAAGCAGTGATTTCTAAAGAGCTATTCCCTGAAAATGTGTCATATCTTGACATGACGTTTGGGGGTTGGTTTAATCATTTAGGAAAAGTGAACAAATGGAGAAGAAAAGCTAAAGAATCAGATCTAAAAAACATAAATTTTTTACAGAATAAACACCCGAGACTCGACACAGAACCTTCTGTCTGTCAAACTGTGTTATTTTGGATATTTTTGGTCAGTTAAACTAAAGAAATAAGAACACATTGTGTTATTGTGACAGGCTGCTAGTAAAGAGTCTAAAGATCTGTCTGCAGCTGGTCGACAACACTGGTCATCCTTCATGTTTACGAGGCTTTTTATGTCTAAACGGCTGGAAAAACAATCAGCTACTAAGAACTAAACTCAGAATGAGTTAAAAACCAACTAAAGTTTTAAAGAATCCTTTAAAACGAAGGTTTCAATGCGCAGGTCACAGACAGGTCACAGACAGGTCACACGCCTTCAGACCTGTCGGTCTCTTTAATAGAATAAGATCTCCTCGTTTCATTGCACTGCAAACACAAAACCTCACATCTGTTTCCCACCATTTTCATGTTTTTACATAAATCAGTTCCACTGGTCATCTTTCACATTTATCTGTGGTTTTAAGGACAACTTTTCAACAAAAAGAGTGAAGAATAAGTTTAAACTCTGAGTTTATTCTTCGTCAGAGAAACAAGGTTTACTCATTTCCTGAAAAGTTTTATATTTAGGAAACAAGACAGCTGTGCATTTTTAAATATCTAAATATATGATTCTAACTATCACTGAAGGGCATAAGTGAACATTTTGATGTAGTGTTTAATATTATGTCAGGTGCAGCTGTTTTTATTTTTGCTTAAAAATACAAAGAAAACTCTAGAATCAGCAGCTTAACTGGAACAAGAACTAAAGAGAACGGGTTCTGAGGGAAAGAACCTGTCAGGAAACTAAAAATAGAACATCAGCAGCTGGATGCTCTGCCCTCGTTCTGCAGCAGGTAAAAAGCTTCATCGCTCCTAGACATTAAGACGGATTCGTTTCATGTTCGAGTTTCTGCAGCTGTGTGATATTTATACTCTGTGACATAAAACTTACGTAGCTTCTCCAGGATCTCCTCGTCTGACATCTTCTTCTTCTTGGATTTGTCTTGCGAGCGGGGCAGGGAGGGGCCGGGGGCGGGGCTTGCACTGGGGGGGCTGCCGGGGGCCGCCTCTGTGGGGGGAGCGGGTGTGACGGCGGCAGCGGCGGTCGGAGGGGAGATGGGGGAGGTGGCTGCATCTTTGGTGGAAGGAGGAGGGAGGGGCTCGATCACTGAGCGAGTGTAGATCTGAAAACACAAGTTTCACTGTTTTAAAATGAAATATACTAAATGATGTTTTTTATGTTTTCCAGTAAAATAAATAGAAAAAGACTGATTAACACAAAGTTTTACTTTTAGTTATGGTTTAAACTTTGTACAAGAAATGCTTAAAATTAAGATTCAAAGTACTGAATAAACTGTATTACACTAGAAATAACTTATAACAAAACAACAAGTACATCTTCTGGGTTTATAAGTTTTGACATTAAAGTAAAAATATGTATTCTGGTATTTGATGGAGAATTCAACATTCTGCTCTCATGAAGTGACTTCCTGTTGTTTTTGTAGAAATCATTACAACATATAGAGTGACCTCATGAAAACAAAGAAAATATTTTATCAAAAACAAACAAAGTCAGGCGTCCTCAGAGTCTCACGCAGAGAAAACTACGAGCAGGATTTAAGGCGGCGCGTAGAGGAGGAAACGAAACCTGAGTAACTGTGGGAAGTTTCACCCAAACACACAAAACGGTAAATAATGACAGCTGAGTGTGTGTAGGTGTGTGTGTGTGATAGGAGTCAGATGAACTAGACTCGTCACCATGGAAACCAGGATGGCACCATGGAAGCAGCCTCCCAACCGCCAACCTGTCTGAGAGAAGAGCAACGATGTGTGTGTGTGTGTGTGTGTGTGTGTGTGTGTGTGTGTGTGTGTGTGTGTGTGTGTGTGTTCAAACAGGACTGCATTGGTGAGAATGAGCAAAAAGATACATTTGATCAAATAAACTACAGAACTTTAAAAAACATAAATGTATCAAAGCATTCGTGTGAATATTTCAACAATCTGAGAAAAGACCCATTATTATATTTTCATTAATGTGTTGTTATTAAAGAGGGGGAACAGCTGATCAGACAGTCTGAGGTTACTACGGAAACACATGAGGGATAAACCAACTCTAGCCTGAACAGCTGGGAAGAGAGAAATAAAAGCTCTTTTTAGTAGAGGTCTGGTACTTTAGGCACCTTATTGCTGATTATTTCATTAATAATAAAACCAACCACCTTAAACACGTTAATGTTTTAAAATAAAGACAATCAGGTACAATCAACACCTAATTGATCTATAAGTGAGCAGCTTATTCAACTCATTTTCAACAAATATAGGATAAAGTGATAAAACTGCATGATCCTAAACAGAAAGTTGTCACTTTCACTCATTTTTACTTCAAACTTCAACAAAAATAAATCCTGACATTGGAATGTAAACTCTTCCTGATGAAAAACACCTGGATTCCAATCAAACGCAGCAGATCTGTTCACCTCGGACTTCTAATGCTAAAATATGAAAAACTTTTTCATGAATTTCATATAAAACAAGTCTGCTGAATATGTCATCTGTCAGGTAAACAGGAAATACCACGACTTCCTGTTATATATCTGGTGTCTGCTGTCAAAATAAAAGCTTTTCAAAATAAAAATTAGACTAAATCTAATCTGGGCTCTAAGGTGGCGCAGTGGTTAGCAAGAAGGTCGCAGGTTTGAATCCCGGCTGCAGCCTTTCTGTGTGGCGTTAGCGTGTTCTCTCCATGCATGTGTGGGTTTCCCCCTCAGATCACAACACGCCCTACGGGTGTTTACAAGTCTCTCTGGTTAAAAGCGTCAGCTAAAGGAATAAACATAAATAGTTTGGTGAGTCAGAGATAAGCTGCAGCCTTCATCTCATCTAATAACAGGGTTTAGTAGTAATTATTATTTTATATGAAGTGGTTTTTTACAATCTTTTAAAATAATTTAATCACATTTATGTTTATGTTAGAAGATGCAGAGTCAGCATGATTTATTTTGCCACCTGTGATGTCACATTTTACTAAAATTGTAAAAACTAAAGTAGAAAATCCAGTTTTAAATCAGACTTTAAACAGAATAGACGTAGTTAGAATTCAGTCATTCTATTACGGTATCACAAACTTCATTTATTCCGTTCGAATAAAATATTATTTTATTTTCACCTAGTAATGTTTGCTGCTCATTCAAAGACAGAAAGCTTTAAACAGGATCCTGGTGCATGCTGGGAAGCTTGTCTCATGTGCACTAAATTAAAAACCTCCGTTTGCAGAAAGAGAGAAACGTCTGAGTCCATCTTACTGATTTGGTGTGTTCGGGACGGGGGGCGATCACCGGCGGGGGCTCGGCCTCGTCTTCGTCCTCGTCCTCGGATACGGTTGTTATGGCGGGCATCTCCGATACAGCCTTGGAGCTCTGCGTGATGTCACACGGGGAGAGAAGGCGGAGCCTCAGTGACTTTATGGTTACGTGAGCGATCATTGATACCAGACCCATCATTGCTTCCTGCTGCTTCCTCATCTCATCACGCAGACTTTCTCCTCCTTTAACTTTTCCTGCTGAGCTTCACCTCCCTCTCCGTTTGTTTATCTTTCTCCTCCTCCCGTCTCATCACCGCTGGTGCCTGAAAACGGGTCAGGTCCAGCTCCTGATGCCACTCGTCACACATCCTCCTCTACCTCGCTCTTCCTCTCTATCTCTGATATCCTGATGCTCGGCTGGTGGCCAAGCTGCAGAGTCAGGGGAAGGAGGAAAAGATGCTGATTCACAATGCAGAGAGGAGGAGAGAGGAGAGCACCTCCTTCTCTTTACGGTCACCTCGGTTTGGGTTTAAAGGCATCTGATAAGCGACCTCTACACAGCAGCTTAAATATGGCGCCTAATTTAATTTATAAAGATTACTGAGCTGACAGCAGTCTGTGCTGCTACACAGGTCGTCTTCTTTTAGCAGTAAAGTTAGCCGTTCTAAGAAACTTACACCTGATCACAGGCGTTCAAATAGTTCAACTTTTATTCCTCATTTAACAACATTTCCATGCATTGTGACTGGTCTGGTTAAAAACCATGAACGAGCTGCTACTTAAACACTGACCTGGAACCAGTTCTGACTGAGCCCAGTAAGGACCACTACAAAACCAGCAGCTTAACAACCACTGAGGTTTTAAATCAGTGTATAACTTTATTATGAATAAATACATTTTAAAAGAATAAAACAGCTGTTGTTTCTTCCAGTTCAGTCGTTTATATAAAAACACGACCCATCAGGGTCCAACCCACATCTCTATGGTCACGTTCTGCCTGTAGAACATCAGCTGATGTCTTACCGTAGTGGTGGTGGAGTTGAAAGCATCTGTGTTTTTATCTGCAGAAAAAAGAAAAGAACTAGTTTATTTTATAAACTGAGGCTGGTGATAACAGTTTGACCTGCTTTTAGTAGTTTGGAGGTTGAGCTGAAGCCTAGAGGAAGTTCCTGATAAGGTCTCTGACTTCAGGGTGTGTTCCAGTCGACTGATGATAATAAAACCTGTTCTGATCGGTGTCCTTCACATTCTGTTAGTTTAGTTTTGCCTCACTGCGTCCCTTTAGCCACGCCCACCTCAGCTCCTCATTCTGTTGATTAAAGCTGATATATGGAGTTTTCCCCCATCAGGATTTATGTTTGATCTTTAGAAATCCAGATCAGTGATAGTCCGACCCTGTTCTGCGACAAAAGGCAATACATCAATTATTTAATTACTAAGCCCACTCCCCGTCCCGTAGAGCCCCACACAATTAGAACTGAGCAGCAGAAAAGTTATTGTTTAGGAGTGTGTTCAGGCCTACACACACACTCATGCAAAACCAAACAACAAAAAGTCCATAAAAGGCTGGTGGACTGGAAATATGCAGGTTGTGGTCCGTAATTCCTACTGATAGCCCGGACCTAGACTGATGCAGGGTTGGTCACATTTCTTATGGACAATTAAGTCTTTAAAATAAACATATATAAGAATAACCAGCCTAACATGAGATTGGTCACAGTTAAAGTGTTTTAGCTCTAGAGGTTCATGAGCGAAGGCGTTGATAATTCAGCTGTAAACACAGAAGGAGGCGGCAATACATTTTTTCTCCTCTAGATGGTGCTGTCTGGAAAAACTCCGGACCATGCCTTTAGCTCACCTGTTCACAGTTCCACTAATCACCACCTCACCTGGTTTACTCCTGTGTTTTTTCTCCCATGATTCCTTAGTTTAGAGTTTAGTTTTATTGCTGCCTCATCAGCTTTTATTTTATTTTATTAACGTTGATCAGTTCCCGTCCCCTGACCTCCTTCCTCTTTAACTTTGAATCCTCACCTGAAGTCACGACACCATTTAACCTCCACAACAAGAAAAAAAGATATAAAACATTTATTTTTGGGGGCATTTAATTATTTGGGGGAAATAAAGGTTATAATATGATTTATGATGAAACTACTTTTTATTTTCTAACATCTCATGTTAGTTTTTTAGGGTTTGAACGTCCTTACTTTTAATAAAATGTCAATAGAACATTAAACTTGTCTAACAAAGTATAATGGCTCATAAATGATTAGTCATCAAAGCTGTTAGATCATTAATATCATATTGACTCTAAACATAGGTTCTTTTTTGGGTTTAGCCAGGGATCTACACATACAGTATGAATAATCTGACACAGAGGCAAAAATATAGTTCATAAAAATCTATTTATTACCATATTTCTACTAATGATTGTACAAAATAAAAGGGTCATAATGAAACAAGCTAATATCAACATTAATGAAACACTGATCAACATGACTGTGGATGCTATTAAGAGTCTAATTAAGCGTCTTAGGAAAAAGTGAAGTCTGGGATTGTATAAATAATCTGGTTGAATTATTGATCTTTGTTTAGATGTTTAATTAGTTATCAATTGATCATAACCATCTGACGCCAGCTAGCAGAGTTTACAGTACAGTGTTGAGCTCCTGGTAGATCCAGCTGGTCGGGAATAGTCCGTCAATGAAACTGAGGAGTGACTGAATCCTCAGGTTCGGAGTGGTCACTTCTGGGCATTCAAAGGTCAGAGGTCCCTTGAATACAGCTCAGTTGATCTTAGGTTGCCCTCTGGTACAATAATCCACTTCAGCTGAAGGCTGGATGATGGTTAGTTTAGCGTCTGATGAAGTTTGGCAGGTTAACAAATTCTGGTTTGGTTATCAAAAAGGTCGGAACATCTGTCTTGATCTCCAACAGGTTTTCAGTTTAGCATGTTGGCTGGAACTCTGGAGAGGATTTGAGAGATTTGATTTTGAGGTCTGTGTCTGACCAATCACAGACCAGGGAAGTTGCAGGAGGCGTGTTATCAAGTTCCCCAGCTTCGCTTTCTCCTAAAGAGGCTTCTAAGGAAACATTTCACTTAATATCATGAATTAAAGCCGCATTCTGGAGGATTTTATCAGGAGAGCAGTTTTTGAATCTAGCGTCCAAAGGCTCCTCCTCAAAACATCTCGACACGCGCGTCCGGTCGCGTGTGCGCGTGTGCACGCGGCCGGACCGCGTGTCGCATGCTAGCCTACTAGCCTACTAGCATGCTATCTGGTACCATTCACTTACAGTGTTTTACGCTAAGCTAATGCTAAAGGAGCATGAATATCCGCCTGCCGGATTAGGAAAACGGCTGGACTGTTTACAAATAGTTTTTGCCCACTTATCTAACTCTGAGGAATATGGCAATAGACAAAAAATAACTTGGCGGTGGAGTATCCCTTTAAGTTATAGTAAAGGATGCATTTAAAATCATCAAATCACTTCTGAGGAATAAGACAAGATAATGTAATTTGAAGAGTTATCAAGTAATTTTGACTTAATCATTTACTTCTAAGCAATCAAGTCTGGTTAAATTCATCTTTAAGAAAAACATTCATTGTTATTCGTTAATCATCAAAGTCTGTAAAAGTAGAGGAGAGACTTTTATTAAGTTCAATGTTTTGTTCCTTCTACTTTAGGCTCTTTTAAGCGATAAGAGTGAAGGAGAGAGAGAGAGGTTGTTGTGACAAAGCACCCGATGGCGAGGTCGGCCTATGGAGAGGTTGCTGTAAACAAAGAAATGTTATGGTAAAAGGTAGGACGGTGTTTTTCCAGGGGAAAGAGGAGGTTTGGTCAGTAATGTCAGTTGACCTTTGACACACATGACTTTCCAGATTCTACAATTTTATTTCATTTAGAAGTTTTTCCCAGTTAATTAATTGCCTGTTTCAACAAGATAAAGGGACTAGAATGTGCTTTTTTACCAGAGCTGCCAGTTAAAGGGTTAAAAAACAGAAAATCCATATTTCAGACCATCTGGTGAAAAGATAAAGAAATAAAACCTGAAACCCCTGACTTTGTGTTGTTTAAAGTGCATTGAAGCACGTGTAGTATGTATGTATGTGTGTATATATATATATATATATATATATATATATATATATATATATATATATATATATATATATATATTGTACTTGTATTTATTTATATTGATAAAGTTGGCTTTTATTTAATATATTTGTCTCCAATCTACTCAAAATTCTTGAGTGTAAAATGTTACACCAAAAAATGTAAGTAAATGATGGTTTTACTTTTTAGAGTGTAGATATAATTGTGTCTTTTGTGAGTTTTTAAGCTGGTCGTGACTTTATTGTTAAACTTTTCATCCATGAGTTTCAATGATGAAGATAAGTCCAGGTCATGACCTCTGAAGTCCCGTGTGTTTGTTCGACTACTTACCTGTAAAGCTCATGTATTTCTGACTGTTGGCCGTTTCCTTTGAGTCGTAGAACTTTAAAACATCGAGGACGGCCTGAGGATTCTTCTTCTGCTCCAGCTTGGTGATGTTGGATGTCTGCAGGAGCCGAGCCCACTGCTCCGGCATGCCCTGCACAAACGGATCGACCCGTTATGACGTCATCAGTCGGTATCTGCATGCAGTGGCTGCTTTAAAACCTCCAGTCAGATTTATTTATTTATTTGTATAATGTAAAAATAACTCTCATGCACTACATCAGTTCACATGCACTACATCAGTTCACATGCACTCCATCAGTTCACATGCACTACATCAGTTCACATGCACTACATCAGTTCACATGCACTACATCAGTTCACATGCACTCCATCAGTTCACATGCACTACATCAGTTCACATGCACTGCATCAGTTCACATGCACTCCATCAGTTCACATGCACTGAATCAGTTCACACGCACTGAATCAGTTCACACGCACTGAATCAGTTCACATGCACTGAATCAGTTCACACGCACTGAATCAGTTCACATGCACTACATCAGTTCACATGCACTACATCAGTTCACATGCACTCCATCAGTTCACACGCACTGAATCAGTTCACACGCACTGAATCAGTTCACATGCACTGCATCAGTTCACATGCACTGAATCAGTTCACACGCACTGAATCAGTTCACACGCACTGAATCAGTTCACATGCACTGAATCAGTTCACATGCACTGAATCAGTTCACATGCACTGCATCAGTTCACATGCACTGAATCAGTTCACATGCACTGAATCAGTTCACATGCACTGCATCAGTTCACATGCACTGCATCAGTTCACACGCACTGAATCAGTTCACATGCACTGAATCAGTTCACACGCACTGAATCAGTTCACAAGCACTGAATCAGTTCACATGCACTGAATCAGTTCACACGCACTGAATCAGTTCACACGCACTGAATCAGTTCACACGCACTGAATCAGTTCACATGCACTACATCAGTTCACATGCACTGAATCAGTTCACATGCACTGCATCAGTTCACATGCACTGCATCAGTTCACATGCACTGCATCAGTTCACACGCACTGAATCAGTTCACATGCACTGAATCAGTTCACATACACTGAATCAGTTCACACGCACTGAATCAGTTCACATGCACTGCATCAGTTCACATGCACTACATCAGTTCACATGCACTCCATCAGTTCACATGCACTACATCAGTTCACATGCACTACATCAGTTCACATGCACTCCATCAGTTCACATGCACTGAATCAGTTCACACGCACTGAATCAGTTCACACGCACTGAATCAGTTCACATGCACTGAATCAGTTCACATGCACTGAATCAGTTCACATGCACTGCATCAGTTCACATGCACTGCATCAGTTCACATGCACTGAATCAGTTCACATGCACTGCATCAGTTCACACGCACTGAATCAGTTCACATGCACTGAATCAGTTCACATGCACTGCATCAGTTCACATGCACTACATCAGTTCACATGCACTACATCAGTTCACATGCACTCCATCAGTTCACATGCACTGCATCAGTTCACACGCACTGAATCAGTTCGCATACACTGAATCAGTTCACACGCACTGAATCAGTTCACACGCACTGCATCAGTTCACACGCACTGAATCAGTTCACACGCACTGCATCAGTTCACACGCACTGAATCAGTTCGCATACACTGAATCAGTTCACATGCACACACACTTCAGGAGCAGCCCTAACAAGGAGGTCTGATTATACAGTTTTTATACTTCAGTCACAAAAATGGGTCACATCTCGTTTTTCTGCTCTCATTTGTCAGGGTCAGTTTATCACACACCCTTTCACTCATCCACTCATCCATCCATCCATCCATCCATCCATCCATCCATCCATCCATCCATCTATCCATCCATCTATCCATCCATCCATCCATCCATCCATCCATCCATCATCCACTACTTTTTTATCACCATGTTTTGATTTTAAAAAAGACATTTATTTGCATATTTTTAGCTAAATGTGTTTATAATTGAACCGTGACCCAGATAACGAAAAAGGAAATACACACGTGCGCGCGCACACACACACACAGTGCAACTCCAGGCTAAAAGAGCGTGGTCAGGCGGATTGAGTGAGTCAGCTAAACAAGGCGTCTTTGTCTAATGTGATTATTTAAAAGCTTTTATTTTGCCAAGTATTTGTGTCACAGTGTGTATCAAACTCACAAACATGGACACACACACACATACACACTCATCTACATGCAACAATGAACACTGGTTCTTTATCTGGTGTGTTTACATAAGTCTTTAATTGGGTACCAAACACACACACACACACACACACACACACACACACACACACACACACACACACACACACACACACACACACACACTACGGTTGTTCCAGTTGGGAATCTCAACACACACTTACAGTGAACTCCCCGGTGACTGCATCAAAGCCGACATGGATCGTGTGCTCAAAGTCTGATGGGAGAGAAATCTCTGGACGTTCCTTCTTCTTATAGGCTGAGAAACAAAAACAAAACACAACCTGGTGACGAACCCACAAATAAAACCGTCCGCTGCATATTTTAGTTTTGATCTAAACTAAGGGAACTTCTTTTATTAAAAATATTTATGTGTTAATTGACCTTCAAAAGTAGCATTAAATAGCTTGAATCAGAAAAACAAAGGATAGCTTTGTGTTCGTTTTATTGAGGACAATTAAAAATATGAAAGTAAAAGTAATAAATCCAGAAGGAAAAACCAGGGGAGGAAAACAGAGACAGATAATGAGGACTAGGACACAAAAGGGGGAAGAGAAACTTTAAAAATAGAGTGAAAAAGAAAAAAGGGCCGTTTTTGATAGAAACACAACAAAGAAAACACCATATGTTGGAAACGATGTGAGAGGGTCCTCTGGGAAATCATGACTCCATGAGAAACGGCAGCACGGTCCCACGGGACCACAAACAATGACGCAGGACCACCAGCCTGCTGCAAGGCATCATGGGTAATCTGGGTTTGAATATGAATGTGTGTGATACTGTAGTTCGTCAACCAAATGGGTGTTAGTTCCTCCAGAGCTCAGCTGTCATTTCTTTATAGACTAAAGACTTTTAATCTAAACGCCGTTGAGAAGGTGGTGAATTTATCTTCAATCACCAACCAGTACGTCTAAAACACAGTGAGTTATGTGATGAACTTAGGTTTTAGCTTCCTGACAGTCATTTACTGTCCTACAGATCCTAAAACCTCCTAAAATCAGTGACCTGACGTCCACAGCGCTGTGTGGAAGTGAGACAGGATTTAGTCAGAGCACTTCTCCTTCCACAGCAGATTTGTTATTTAACTTTTAGTTTGTGAACTGGAGCATTTTGGGTAAGAAGCCTCTGCCAGGATGCTCGTTAGCTCAGATCAGTCCACAAAAACCATAGTTCTGGAACAGAGTCGAGACCAGAAAAGGATCAAACATTTTGGGGTCACATCCAGGTTAAACCACTAAAACAATCTAATGAGATCTGAAAGGAAAGATGTTCATTAGTTTTATCAGAGTGTAGGTTGGCTGAAAGAGGACTTAAATGTCAACAAAGCAGTGACTGGATGTGTTTAGAGGTAAAGGATCGTCTAACACAGGTCAGTCCTGCGGGATGAGACATGAACTCAATCAGCGTCCATGTTCTCTAGGATTTAACAAAATATGAACAAATGGACCTACTTTTTAAAGTCTGCACACTGAAGGACACTTTAATGGTTCTTACACTTTTACCCAAATCAAATTCAATCACTTTCAAGACAAGTTCTCAAAATTTCCGTGCACCTTCCATTGGTGACGATTTACACATCATGAACACATCACCAGGTCTGAACGAGGAATTGAGCAGGAAGAGCTGTAACTCCCGTCACCAGAGGGCTGCATTCCACTTAGAGGAAGCTCTGCTGCACAGGTTCAGAAGTGGAATGCAGCCCTCATTAATAAACCTGTGTTAGGTCAGCTGATTTATGCCAAAGTCAATCTGTGCTCAGTATTAACTTTGATGGTTTATTAAAAGTTAGAAGTCGTTACAGTTTAACTCCGTCTCTCTTTTAAAGCTGTTTGAGTTTCTGAGCAGTAATTACAGCTGTTAATCATCTGCACTGATCAGCCACAGCGTTAAACCCAACGAGTAAAGTGAGAAGCATTCCTGGTTTTGTCACATCCTCCTGCTCTGCTGGGAAAAGCTGACTGTTTCTGAGGCCTGTTGTTCCACCTACATAGCAGCTGAACTTCCTGATGGTAAACGCTGAGCCTCCACAGGTCACATGATGCTGAGTCATGGAAAAGTTGTTTTGATGATTCTAGGATTCTCTGTGATGTTCAATGTGGTGTCTGCACCTGTTGGGGTCAAAGGCCAGCTCGTGATGTCAGCTTTAAAAAGCATTAAAGTCACATTGTGGATTATTTCATCAGGAGAGTAGTTTTTGAATCTAACGTCCTACGACTCCTCCCCAAAACACCTCGACACGCGCGTGCGGTCGCATGCACACGACGCATTACGTTGCTGGGCATAAACTGTGCAGCTCAAACTTTAGGTTTAATCACTCACAATCATATTCCAACACTGAACCAGGCTCTGATGAGCCCTCTCTGTCCCTGCTGCTTCTGATACGTAGCTCTGTAGCAGTGAGCTGCTGCGGTACTCTGTAGCTGAACACAGAAATGACTCAGCCCTGGATGAACTTTCTGACCAAAATAAATGTGTATCCTTGGCAAGCCTTGCCATTCTGTGAGGTGAAGGTTTAAAAATAAAAATAAATCCGTCAATAGCCGGGGAATGGGTAGGTTTTTAGTAGAAATGAGCTGTGAGTCCTCAGTGAACAGCTGAGAGGTAAACAGAGAAACACAAGGAGCGTCGTGTACGACAGCGCCCCCTACTGATACAGGTTTGTTCGAAGCGCGTGCATGTTGAGAGAAAGCCGACAATGTGGAAATTTGAATTTTATTGGCTAAAAAAGTTTGACGGCCAGAAAGAATGCAAAGAGGTCTATAGGAGGAAGGAGGGTCTTCATCAGAATGACAGATGTTGTGGAACTCTACCCATAGATCATAGTTTAGACCTGAAATATCATTTAGAACATTTAGAAAACTTTGATACAAAGAAAAATACTCCAGAGAGCTGCTTTAAAGTGAGGGTCAGTTTGACCAATGCAGAGCTTTGACCTGTTATTGAGATGTAGAAGAAAAGATTCAGAGTGGAGAGGAAGTGATGAATATGAGCTCAGACTCATTTTAAATATAAACTCTCATCAGTACTAACTTTTATCGCCTCCTCCTGTCAGGATGAATCGAATCGAGCGGTCCTTCTTCTTCTTGTCCTCTGGGTTTGGTGGGAGGGGCTTGGAGCCATGATTGAGGGGGGCGGGGTCCTTGTTGCTGGAACCAATCAGGGTGCTGGTGTTTCTCATAGGAGGAGCTGGAGGCTTGTCCTCGACCTCCCCATTATCAGACATCTTCAGACGGGCTGCAGCCGGCTGCTCCTGCACAGAAACAGACAAATCAGAGTGGAGGCGTGGTCAATTATCTGACCAATCACAAATCAGGATTCATGAATCAGATATTCTATTAATAAAAGCTCCATGAATACAGAACATGTTGTGTTTTTGCTGTATTTTCTACAGCAGTGTTTTTGATTGAAATCATATAAAACTCAAACTTTGATTTGACCTGATGCTAAACGATAAAGAGCTGAAATATTTATATGATATAAAAAACTTTAACAACAAATCACAAAATGTTTTCTGATTAATAAATCATTGATTTCCTTAAATCTTTCTAATGAAGGTCTGAATGTAATATTAATGCTTAGTTACTTAATCTCACTCAGTCTCTACAGTTCTCGCCTCGCTGTCTTCCCCTTACCCGGGTCACTACCGCAGTCCAGTCCAGTCCAGTCCATTCTAGTCCAGTCCAGTCCAGTCCATTCTAGTCCAGTCCAGTCCAGTCCAGTCCATTCTAGTCCAGTCCAGTCCAGTCCATTCTAGTCCAGTCCAGTCTAGTCCAGTCCAGTCTAGTCCAGTCCAGTCCAGTCCAGTCCAGTCCAGTCCAGTCCAGTCCAGTCCAGTCCAGTCTAGTCCAGTCCAGTCCAGTCCAGTCCAGTCCAGTCTAGTCCATCCCAGTCCAGTCTAGTCCATCCCAGTCCACTCTAGTCCAGTCCAGTCTAGTCCATCCCAGTCCAGTCTAGTCCATCCCAGTCCAGTCCAGTCCAGTCTAGTCCATCCCAGTCCAGTCTAGTCCATCCCAGTCCAGTCTAGTCCATCCTAGTCCAGTACATGCCAGTCCAGTGTAGTCCAGTCCAGTCCATCATAGTCCAGTACATGCCAGTCCAGTGTAGTCCAGTCCAGTCCACAGTCCATCCCAGTCCAGTCCATCCCAATCCAGTCTAGTTAATCCCAGTCTAGTCCATCCCAGTCCAGTCTAGTCCATCCCAGTCCAGTCTAGTCCATCCCAGTCCATCCTAGTCCAGTACATGCCAGTCCAGTCCACAGTCCATCCCAGTCCATCCTAGTCCAGTACATGCCAGTCCAGTGTAGTCCAGTCCAGTCCACAGTTCATCCCAGTCTAGTCCATCCCAGTACATGCCAGTCCAGTATAGTCCAGTCCAGTCCAGTCCATCCCAGTACATGCCAGTCCAGTCTAGTCCATCCCAGTACATGCCAGTCCGGTCCAGTCCAGTCCAGTCCATCCCAGTCCAGTCTAGTCTAGTCCATCCCAGTCCAGTCCAGTCCAGTCCATCCCAGTCCAGTCCAGTCCACTCCAGTCCATCCCAGTCCTAGTCCAGTCCAGTCCATCCCAGTCCAGTCCATCCCAGTCCAGTCCAGTCCAGTCCAGTCCAGTCCATCCCAGTCCAGTCCATCCCAGTCCAGTCCAGTCCAGTCCATCCCAGTCTAGTCCATCCCAGTCCAGTCCAGTCCATCCCAGTCCAGTCCAGTCCATCTCAGCCCAGTCCAGCTACAGTATTTCTACTCACAGATGATTAATGTACCAATAAACTTGTAATCAGTGAAAATTTCCGTTTTCTAAAAAAAGAAAACAGGTTTTAATTAATATATTTATGTAACAAATCTTTAAAATGTCGAAGGCTCTTTATGAGATTTTAACAGTTCTAACTGTTGAAAATATGCAGCAGTCACCAGATCAGAAACACAATCCATTCACCCGTTTCTTCTTGGCAGGATGTAAAACTAAATAATTCAGCTGAAGTTGAGGTTTTTGTCTATTATTGTAGCAACTTTTCTGCTCAGAACCCTCCTGGTTTTATATCAACACAGATGAATTTTCTTTATTATAACAAAGGGAGGGAATGTGCTTCAACACGCCCATTAAAACGCTCAAATCTCCTCCAATAAAGACAGCGACGGGGCAAAGAGTGAGTGTGTGTTTGATCTGCAGACACTCTGCTGGCTAATCACAGTTCGTCTTGGTGTGTGTACTACTGACTTAGAGTTAAAGGCGTCTGGGTCAAAGGATAACACACACACTCGTGCACTTTGATGTGCAACTACAACCTGCAGTATACACAGTACAGCTCAGAGTATTAAAAAAAAAGACATCCTAATGACTGGTTCTGCCTCACAACGCCCTGACACAGAAATACACAACATCAACACAAACTACAGGCTAACCTGATCTGCTAAACGCTCCACTGAGCGCCCAGACCCAGGAGGAGGATCTATGTAGGTCAGAGCTGCTGGAAGCAATCAACACACACACACACACACACACACACACACACACACACACACACACACACACACACACACACACACACACAAATTCAAGTTCAGAAAGATTTCAGTTCAAATTCAGCTGAGCTCCGAACTTGTTACATTCATCATTTATTAAATCAAAAATTAAATAGGCTTTATGCACAGAGTACTTAGTAGAACTTCCGGTTTAAAATTACCTCGCGGGACCATTTCCGGTTCCATTTGAAACGTGAAGATTTCCAGAGTTAGAGTGCATTTCCAGCTAAAGATATTGTTTATAATCAAAACGAGTAATAGTATAGTATAGTACAGTATGATATATATATTATAGCACTAAGAAATGAAGCCATCATATAAGTATCAGCGGACGGGAAGCCTCGACAGCTGAACACTGCTGTGTTCCGTTGTGTACCGCATCAGCTGAATAGAATTCATCAGTCCGTTTCCACACATTTCCACTGAATAAATAACTACAAAAAGGAAGGATTGTGAACTTAAGAAGAGAAAACGTGATCATTTCTAACCACACCGTGTCTGCAGTCGACACTTTGCAGCACAGTAGTCAAAGAGCCGAGTGGAGGAGGCTAAAGGAGGAGGCGCGGCGCCGTTCGTGTGTTATTTCACTGGAACAACTATTCTTTTGGTGAATGAAGACTTGGTGTTTGATAACGTACAGCTAGACCAGAGAAAGTTGAAAGTTGGGAAGCAGTTGGAGCCCACGATCACGGCTATATAGATTTGTCTCACTGTTTTTTGATGATGGAAGCTACGAGCTAACGCTGTTAGATTACCTTCAATTTCATGAATAAAGCTGGTTATATACAGCTTAAAGTCCTTCACCCGCTTGCTCGCAGACGTCTCTGTGTGTTTTTCAAAAATCCGGTGGACATCGTTTACCGTGATGCGCGGCAGGTCTTGAAGAAAACGGGTAAAAAAAATCCATTTTGTCCAGTTTGTGTGGGAACAGCGTTGAACCGGAAGGGAGCGGCAGCCTCTATCGCAACCAGGAAGTGACCGTGCATAAACCCCATTAAGACCTAAAAACCATCAAAGACAGACTACTGTAAATGTTCCACTTATTTAAATTCTGAAGTTAATATTTTCAGCTGTTTTACGGTGTGGCACCATCAAATATGCTATAACCTCTGAACTTTGACCCCTGTTGACCATCACAACAATAACCCATCTTTTTCCCAATAACTTGGAATAAAATGACTCTTTTTATTATGTTAAACCCAAAGACTGGTTTCAAACTGTAATCTCTTGTTTACAGAACAGTCTCTACACAGTGTCCTCTCTTCAGGGTCATCCACTCAAAGTGTTATAATGTGTTCCTCCTGTTTCAGGATTATTTTAGATAAACCTTAAATCATCTGGTTTTCTACATTTCTACCTTGCTAAGGTTAAAAATCAATATTTTTTCATATTTACTTATTCAGGAAATATGGTTTAAAGATCTAAGTCACGTGACTTGTTAGAACCTCTCTGATAGGTCCACCTCACCACTCTGTTCCATCTTAATCTTTCCACTTCCTGACACACGTCAGTTCTTGTTCAGCCAGTGACGAGAGGAGACGCGAACCGTTTTTCTCCGCTACACGGTGTTGCCTCAAGGTTGCCGGCCTACCCTTGTTCAGGTCTCAGCCCTGTTTAAGGCCGATGTTCACTTCTCTTCCCTGAAGTCAGACACCACTTCTCTGCTTCTCCTCACCCAAAATGGGGAAGAAAACTCCAGCTGGTGCTGCCGATCAGAAATGGAGCTACTAATCTGCATCCAAGGACGATCTCCGTGGCCCACGGCGGTCCCCGACCTCCACAGGCCTCCGACCCGGACCGAGGGGGAACCTTCCACCTCCACGCCGACCCATCTGACTCTCCGACGGGTTCGATCCAGGAGCGGCTACAGTAAGAACTCCATAATCTGGTAAATGAAGGCCTCTGTTGATAAGCTCTACACTCCACGTAACTTATCCTTCAACACCTCCTCCATTCTAACTAAACTAAATTAAGTTAAACTCCCTAGCCTAAAACCACCATGAGACTCAGATCGTTAAACTTTATTTTAGAGATCCATTTTAGAACACAATAACACCGTGTTGACCCAAAAGCTTCAACCTTATTACCTCATGCTATCTGCTTATCTGTTGTACTGTTCGTCCGTCTTTTCATAATAAAACTCCTAAAGTCTAATTCCTGGACTCAGACTTCTATTCGTCAGTATTAAATGCATAATCTACTCGCTGTGACATAAGAATGAACCTAGAAATATTCCTGTAAGATACTAGTGAGCGAAAGCTTCAGAGAAATCCTCTGTGTCAGACTAACAAAACTTGCTAGATCTCTAACAGAAGTGTGTGCCAGTTATAAACTAAAAATAGAGTTTATAAAACGCTACAACGGTCTGCATCAAACAGATTGTGAAGAACACCTCTGATCATTCACATCCTCTCACGTTGGTCATTCACTACTTTACTCAATGATCTCAGGTAGAAAACCATCCATCCATCCATTTTCTGTAGCCGCTTAATCCGCCACAGAGGGTCGCGGGGCAGCTGGTGCCTATCTCCAGCGGTCAAGGGGCGAGAGGCGGGGGACACCCTGGACAGGTCGCCAGTCCATCGCAGGGCCACACAGAGACGAACGAGACAAACAACCACACACCCACTCACACCTAAGGACAATTTACCAGCCCAATTAGCCTGACAGTCATGTCTTTGGACTGTGGGAGGAAACCGGAGTACCCGGAGGAAACCCACGCACGCACGGGGAGAACATGCAAACTCCACGCAGAGAGGCCGCAGAGCCGGGACGCGAACCCACGACCTCCTTGCTGCGAGGCAACAGTGCTAACCAACTGCGCCACCATGCAGCCCAGGTAGAAAACGTAAACACAAAAAATATTAAAAACCGTCACAAAAAACACTTTGCTTAGAACTGAGTTGTCTTAAATACTGAACATATTCTGCAGGTTTGAGACGTTCCTGTACAGAGATGCTAGATCGGGTATCGTGACAATGGGCCCGATCTGCTCCCGATCTATAGGGAGATATCTATTCAGTCTATTTCTATGTGCTGTGAGTGACGCCACGCTAGTGCTGAGCACGCGAGTCCCTAAAACTAAGTAAACTACAGGAATCCTAGTCAGGTGAGCTTTGCATTCTGGGATTTACTCTTTACCTTCCACACTAAGAATAAAGCAAAGAAAATATATCTTTACTGCATTTTTACATTTACTTTGGGAAATAATAATGATAATTAATGTTATTTAGGTATTAATAATTAAATGGAATGATTTAAAGTTTTTGTTGAAACATTCCCAAATTTTTAGGATTTGTTGGGTTTTTATTTCCAGTTGAATTCAGTGCATGTTTCAATCAGATCTAAATCAGCTCCTGCCAGTTAAAGGGCTGAGAAAACTGTAGCTGATCTGCAGCTCTGGAAACTACCTGACGTCTTCAACAGTCAGCTAATATTTCATGGCAAAAGTCAATGTTTCTTTCTCAAGGCAAGAAAAATTTAAAAATCCATTTATGAATCAGACAAAATCCAGATTCCTGAGACAAACTGAGCTAAAAGATCTCCAGGTCCTCAGACTCCTGTTAGGCCAAACAAACTGAAATACTAATAAAAAGTCATGTCGCCAAAGATCCTGTTTTATAAGAACATAATTGATTTAATTAAATGAGTTGAAATAACCTGATAACATCTGGTTTTACGGGTTCAGAGGCCCTCAGCAGGGCTTCTGGTGGGAAAACAGCTTTAGAGAGCTGCAGGCGTTTCGCTCAAAGCAGAAAACCTGACAATCTTTCCAGATGAGTCGATTAAAATCCTGTTTCAGTGTCGACAGCATTCAACATGTAAATCAATGACTTCAAACTGCACATTCTGTCAGTTTTTACCACTAAAATCTCAGATCGTATTAGTTTGCAGCATCAGTTAAACCAGTAGGTTAATTCTGGATGCTTCTTAACAAAATGAGAAAAGAAACTCCACGCTGATCAAATCTGTCAGCGAGCGTTGCTCCCCTGCAGTAATAAAATAAAATGACTTTACATCAACGCTGTAAAAATACATCTGAATATCATAAAGCTACTTCTTGAAAAACAAAAGACTCAACTCTAAAGATCAGAAGTGATTTTCTGTCTTCTTCAGAGCAGCTTACCTTAGCAGATTGATCTAAAAACTGAAAAAAGAACCCAAACTCCTCCTGTGTGAAGAGCTGGATGGACTCAGAGTTCAGCAGAGAGACCGACACCTGAAGCGGAGTCGACTTTTAACCAATCCTGCCTCCCGTAAACGATGTCATCGTGATGTCACGTCACAAGGCGAGTCACACCAGGAAGAGCATACAGTAAAAATCACAAGCTCGCTTCTTATCCTGTCATCTCCTCACATCAAACAGAATGAGTCTCTAACCTGTGGAGTTCTGAACCTCGCTACTCAGCATTCTTCTGTCTGACCGAGATCCTCAGGTGAGAAGAAAACGTCTTAGTGAGTCATCTAGTGGTCTTTTTTCTAAACCTTCTGCCATGGATGGCCCAGAACCTTCATCAGCAGAAAGATTCACACCATCCATAAAACACACAACTGTTTGTGTGTCTGTGTTCACGCAGCACACACGAGGAATGTCACACAGCCATGAAGAGGGTGTGTTTACAGCTATTACACACCAACAGTCAGTGTTTACAGGGAAGTGATGGCCTCTTTGTTGTCTGTTTATTTAACTCACACACACACACACACACACACACACACACACACACACACACACACACACACACACACACACACACACACACACACACACACACACACACACACACACACACACACACACAGCAGATGTGGAGTTAAACTGACTTCCTCACATCAGGATCAGATTCATGGTTCTACATCCAATAATGTAAAAAATATAATCAACTTGTGCAAACATGAGTTTGTGCAATCCAATTTAAGTTTGTGAAATTTGTTCCTAAATTTAAAAGATCTCTTATCAGCTTCTCATTTAAATTCTGAGGCTTCTGAATCTTCATTTATTCACTAAACTGAATTATTGTTGCTTTAAATCTATAACTACTTTTTCTTTTGCAAGAAACACATAATTCTCACATGCAAAATGACTGTACCACTGCTTACACAATATCAGTGTTAGTTTTTGGTAACTGTATTTAGTGTTCTGATTTTTCTGGTTATTTTCCAGTTTTGGTCACGTTCCTGTCATCAGAAGTGGTTCTTATTACTCGAGTTCTCCTGTTTCTTGTCCATTGTTTCCTTCAGTTCCGGTTGCTTTCACTCAGGTACTCTCTCGTGTTGCATCTGCTCTTTAACTCACCTGCTTCAAATTCAGTCATCAGTTCTTCCAGTGGTGACTGTCCTCAGTGTCAATATTTCATCCTTGCAGTTTCTCTGTTTATATACCGGTATGTGCTTTTGTTGTTCTGCTTTTCCCATGAAGCTTTCGAGGCAGTTATATTAAAAAACGTTACATTTCTCAAGATTCTAAGTTTACTATTTTTTTCTGTTAAATCCACACTGTGGATTATTTCAGCAAGAGAGCAGTTTTTGAATCCAACGTACAACGGCTCCTCCCAAAACACCTCAACACGCGCATGCACACGGCGCATTACCTAGATCTGTAAGCTGGGCAACTCCTGCTCAAACTACGATTACACTGTAGGGTTCAATCACTCACAGCTCACAAATCATGTTCTCACACTGTACGAGGCTCTGAGACCTGTGTCCCTGCTGTGCTTCTGATACAATGATCTGGAACTGTGACCTGCTGCTGGACTGAAACTGAACCTGGAAATAAGAAGACACTCGGTCCTGAGTGAAGTTCTTCACCAAAATAAACGCGTATCCTTGGCAAGCCTTGCCATTCTGTGAGGACAAATGTTTAAAAATAAAAATAAATCCCTCAGTAGCCGGGGAATGGATAACTATTTAGTAGAAATGAGCTCTGAGTCCTCCATGATGGCTGAGACTGTACAGAGAAACACACAGAGCGTCCTGTACGAGAGCGCCCCCTACTGCTACAGGTTTGCTCAAAGCACGTGCACGTTGACTGAAAGCCGACAATGCAGAAATTTGAAATTTATTGGTTGAAAAAGTTCACCGGTCAGAAAGAATTCAAAGGGGTCTATAGGAGGAAGGGGGTCTTGTTGTGGAACTCTACCCATAGATCATAGTTTAGACCTGAAGTATCATTTTTAGAAAACTTTGATACAGAAAAAACAGAGGTCACACTAGACTTCTTTGTTTTCCGTTATTCTGACTGACAGGGTTTAAAAAATGCAGTCATAACTAGTGCTGGGCCTTTAACACCGTTAACGGAGTTAATATCGTGAGACTCTTTATCGCGTGATAAGAAAAATAACTCCATTAATCTAAATTGGGTTCCTGGGTCTGTACCAGCTATCACCAAATGGTGGACTCCGGTCCTGATGCTGATCCGTTTTTTCCGGAGTCCAGACCCCTGGAGACACAGCTACTTCACGTGGGTCCTGGACCTGGACACCGGACCCTCAGGTCCGAGGGAGGGAATCCTGTATCTGTACCCAGTCTCGCTCCCTGTCAGGACCCTCACCTGGACCGGGAGGCGCGCGCAAGAGCAGACTGAGCTAAGCCGGCGCCAACCTCGGCATACGCTCCCTCCTCCTGAACTGGACCGTACGAGGTTCGTAACCCGCGGCAGTTACTAGAGTTCACGCAGAACTCCGACCACGCTCCTCATCAACAGGTCTGGACTGGCTGTCTGGGTTCCAGCGTTTCCTGGTGAACCGACAGCCTCGGTGCACGCGCCTCTCGTTAATAAAGTGAATGTTGCTGCTCAAACACGTTATTCTCAGCGTGACTGACAGCTGAACATTCAACAAGTCAAACAATATCAACACTAAAACACATTGATCTGTCAGTGACTTTATCAGAGGGTTGTCTTTTGTTTTCAGAGACTCATATTAATGTTTAAATCCCCCAAAGTAGTTTTATTTAACAAAAACATGATGAAACAGCCCTATAGGATCATGTGAAATAAACAGTAGAGAAATAAAGAGGCAGATTTAATCCATTACAGATAAACTGGATGCTACAATCACTTTTTGACAGGTGAAAAAATCAGTTTGAAGTTATTTGATGTGGTAAAAAAGAGAGTTGATGCTTTAATCAGGTGACCTGTAAACTAAATGTAATCCTTTACTGTCAGGAGATGAGAAGGTTTCTACAGTAAAACTATTAAAACAGAGTGAGCCTTAGAAAACAGCTGTAAAGTTAAAGGAAACAGACCTGTGATGACACATCAGTGTGTTTTAGTGTTAAAATGTTTCATCCTGATAACTTGATCAACCATCAGAGGTTGTTAAAATGAGCTCAGAGCTCGTCTGGTCTGGAGGTTCTGGTTTGTGACTCAGGTCTGGGTTTCTGAGGGAAGTTCTGACAGGTTTAGTATTTCTTGTTAGGTTAGTAACAGCTGATCCAAACAGTGGGTCAGCTGTTACTAACCTTAAACTCTAGACTTGAAGTATCACGACTCTTCAGCCTCATGCTAATGCACACACATACCGGTAGTATGAACCCTTTGGCAGAATTCAAATGAGCCATTTTAATCTAGATTAATCTAGATACATTTTGAAATTAATCTAGATTAAAAAAATTAATCTATGCCCACCTCTTCTTAAAATCGAACAATAAAATGCTTAAGGTGTCAAGCTTTTAAAAATGGGTTTATTTCTTTTTTTTTTTCTTATAAGAAAAAATATCATAATTTGATGTCTGAAAATGTTATTTAAAGCAGCACTGGACAGTTTTTAACACTTTAAGTTAGAGCATTAAAATTGATCTTAATGATTATTTAGTTAGAAACTTGACCAGTTTCATGTTTGACAGCACTCTGCTGCCCTCTACTGGCCAGATACCGCACTAGACAGTTTTCAGTCCCGGCCCGTATCTCGGCCGATGATGTCACTTTTTGCTTTACGGCAGAACAGGTCCAAGAACGCTAGGGGGAGGACATCTGCCGAGGAGGGATTGTTTCAGCAAGTATTTCAAAGTTTAACCAGGCTGATTATTAACCAGATGTTGAAATATAGTAGAAAATAATGTTCTGAAAGATTTCCTCAACACCACCTCACAGATCAATAAATATATAAATAATTCAGCCCGAACCTGACGACCTGAATCTCTAGCTGAGTAGAGCACGGTGAAGCCGGAAGGTAAACACAGCCAGAGAGGACGATGATTATGAAGCGGACAGGTCGACCCCCCCACGGCCAATGGTGTGGCGACGGAGGACCGCTGCCGAGTTGTACCCAGCTCCCAGCTCTCCCCTCCAGCTAAGTGCCTCCAGATGCGGCTTGGCTGACGCAGACCCGAGGCTGAACCAGGCGCATCATCCAGCAGCTACGCCTGATAATCAAAGCCTTCCTCTACAACACCTCACAGGTAAATAAATCCGTGGAATCGATGACGCACGACCCGCATGAAACGCCGACACCGGACCGGATTAGCCTACACCCAGGAGCTAGCTGCTAGTCGCGATGTTTTGCGCCAGCCAAACGAGATCTAAAGTCCATCAGATCTTAGCCGGTCCACAAGGGACCCGGGGGTTTTGCTCACCAGCAGACCCTAAAGTCTCGTCAGGTTTGCGCTGAATTACATGGTTCGTTTTATTCTGCTCACACACCTGAAACGCACACCTGTATGCTCGGACAGCTGAGAGAGAGAGGCAGAGAGAGAAAGATAGACTGTTTATGAACTTATAATATTTATACATTCAAAAGAAATGTAAAAACAACAACTTGTCTGACAGATTATCAGCTGAAAGCTGTCGCAGACTGGGCTGGAAATAGTTCAGGCGTGAGATGATTTACGACAGTAAAAGTGAAACTTTCAATCGTAGCCTCCTACTGCCCCCTACTGGTTAAAAGTCGCTCAGTGCTGCTTTAAAAAAGTAAAAAAAAAATTTAATATCCACCATTTGTTTTTACAGTATTTTCTCATGAATATTTAGTTAGACTGCTCAGTTCTTTAGAAAGTCACATAAACAAAGTAGGAAAAAGCCAATATACTATTACCAGTAGTTGCATTTTAAATACAGTTTTTATGAAATTTAGAGCCTTTTTTTGTGTGGTCATTCTGGTTCTAAATGACGGGAAGCAACCTTTAGAATTAATCTACTGTGGAAATTACTGCAAATACTGGACAGAAAAACAGCTTAGACAAATATTTCCCTGTTGTAAACTTGAATATAAACAATGCTCAGGTCCATGTTTGGTGAAAAGTACAAGGACCCACTTTAGAGAGGCTGAGGAGCCACATGTGGCTCCGGGGCCGCAGGTTGCAGACCCCTGGTCTAGGGGATCAACCCGCTGCCTCTTGCATGCTGAGCGAGCGCGCTACAATTTCAGCTAATCCTCCTCTGCCAAAAATATGAAGAAACACTAAAGAATAACACTGCACCAAAGTTAAAGTCTAGGGTGTTTCTTAACAAATACAGGCTGCAGTTAGATTGGCTGCAAATATTTTCCAGCTAATTTAGAAAATGTTATTTATATTTTAACAATCAGATTGGGAAAAAAGTTTTCCCAAAAATGTTCAAGTTTAATTAACAGACTTGGCTTCTTACACTTGCAGAATAATAAATGTATTCATCAGTTTATGGATGTTTTTTCTTCTTCTGCCTCACCTGGGACATAAAAACCAGTAAAACTGGTTATTTTACAGAATATCCCTCACAGTATCTCCTCTGGTGCTGGTTTGGAACGTGTCCGTGATGAGAAAACATCAGAGTGTTGGATGATCTCCTGAATCACAGGCTGGATGATTACAGCCTCTCTGAGCGACCCATCCATTCCTCCAGCCGACAGCTCTTCTCACTCCTCCTCTCTTCTCTTTCATTTGTGTTTTTAGCTACAGAAACCCTCCTCCGTGAACCGTCACCTTATCGTGGTGGAGGAGTTTGAGTGCCCTAATGATCTTAGGAGCTATGTTGTCTGGGGCACTTGTGCCCCTGGTAGGGTCACCCATGGCAAAGTGGTCCTAGGTGAGGGGTGAGACAAAGAACGGTTCAAAAGACTCTTCATGCAAGTCCAATCATCGAGCCAGTGTACCCGGCCCGGAGGGTTACCGGGGTCCCACCCTGGAGCCAGGCCTGGGGTTGGGGCCCGTGAGTGAGCGCCTGGTGGCCGGGCTTTCGCCCATGGGGCCCGGCCGGGCCCAGCCCGAACTGGATACATGGGCTCATCCACCTGTGGGCCCACCACCTGCAGGAGGAGAGTGAAGGGTCCGGTGCAATGTGGATCGGATGGCAGACCAAGGCGGGAGCTTTGGCGGTCCGATCCCCGGACAGGAAAACTGGCTATCGGGACATGGAACGTCACCTCTCTGGCGGGGAAGGAGCTGGAGCTTGTGGAAGAGGCTGAGCGATACCGGCTAGATATAGTCGGGCTCACCTCGACACATAGCGTTGGCTCTGGAACCCGAGTCCTTGAGAGGGGTTGGACACTTTTCTTTGCTGGAGTTGCTCCGGGTGAGAGGCGGAGGGCTGGGGTGGGCTTTCTGTTAGCCCCAAGACTCTCTGCCTGTATGTTGGGGTTTACCCCGGGGGATGAAAGGGCAGCTTCCCTGCGCCTTCGGGTTGGGGAACGGGTCCTGACTGTTGTTTGTGCTTATGCACAAAATAGCAGCTCAAAGTACCCACCCTTTTTGGAGTCCCTGGGACGAGTGCTGGATAGCGCTCCTACTGGGGACTCCATAGTCCTGCTGGGAGACTTCAATGCTCACGTGGGCAATGAGAGCGTGACCTGGAGGGGCGTGATTGGGAGGAACGGCCCGCCCAATCTGAACTCGAGTGGTGTTCTGTTTTTGGACTTCTGTGCAAGTCGCAGTTTGGCCATAACAAACACCATGTTCAAACATAAGGATGCCCACCGGTACACCTGGTACCAGGGCAGCCTAGGTTACAGGTCGATGATTGACTTTATAGTTGTATCATCTGACCTGAGACCGTATGTTTTGGACACTCGAGTAAAGAGAGGAGCGGAGCTGTCAACTGATCACCACCTGGTGGTGAGTTGGATCAGATGGCAGGGGAAGATGCTACGCAGACCTGGTAGACCCAAACGTATAGTGAGGGTCTGCTGGGAACGCCTGGCAGAAGAGCCTGTCAAGATGGTCTTCAACTCCCACCTCCGGCAGAGCTTCGACCGCGTCCCGAGAGCAGTGGGGGACATTGAGTCCGAATGGGCCTTGTTCCGCTCTGCGATTGTTGAGGCGGCTGTTGCTAGCTGTGGTCGCAAGGTAGCCGGTGCCAATCGTGGCAGTAACCCCCGTACCCGCTGGTGGACACCAGAGGTTAGGGGAGCCGTCAGGCTGAAGAAGGAGGCCTACAGGGCGTGGCTGGTCTGTGGGTCTCCAGAGGCAGCAGATGGGTATCGGAGGGCCAAGCGGAGTGCAGCAGTGGCAGTTTCCGAGGCAAAATCTCGGGCGTGGGAGGAGTTTGGTGAGACCATGGAGAAAGACTATCGGTCGGCTCCAAAAAGGTTCTGGCAAACCATCCGACGCCTCAGGGGAGGAAGGCGGCAACTCGCTCACACTGTTTACAGTGGGGACGGGGAGCTGCTGACGTCAACTGGGGCTATAGTCGGACGGTGGAAGGAATACTTTGAGGAGCTCCTCAATCCCACCGACGCGCATTCCTATGAGGAACCAGAGCTGGGAGACCTGGGGACGGACTGTCCAATCTCTGGGGCAGAAGTCGCTGAGGTAGTCAAAAAACTACGCAGCGGCGGTGCCCCGGGGGTGGATGAGATCCAACCTGGGTATCTCAAGGCTATGGATGTTGTAGGACTGTCATGGTTGACACGTCTCTGCAACATTGCGTGGTAATCGGGGGCAGTTCCTGTTGAGTGGCAGACCGGGGTGGTGGTTCCCATTTTTAAGAAGGGGGACCAGAGGGTGTGTTCCAACTATAGGGGGATCACACTCCTCAGCCTCCCTGGAAAGGTCTACTCCAGGGTACTGGAGAGGAGGGTCCGGTCGATAGTTGAACCTCAGATAGAAGAGGAGCAATGTGGTTTTCGTCCTGGTCGTGGAACTGTGGACCAGCTCTTTACCCTTGCTAGGGTGATGGAGGGGTCATGGGAGTTTGCCCAACCAATCCACATGTGTTTTGTGGATTTGGAGAAGGCTTATGTAACGAACCCAAATGCGTTACTACCTCTGACCTTTGACCTCAAGATCATCACAAATAATAACCATCTTTTTTTCCGATAACTTGGAATAAAATGACTCTGTTATTATGTTTTAACCTGAATCAACATTCCTCCAGGGTCACGGTCGTATCGGAAGAACCACCGGACTCTAATAATAATAATAATAATAATAATAATAAAGACTCTTGGTGTCTCTTCTAAAATGACACTTTAATCTGTTACAGAAATGTCTTAAATGATTAATGCATTTTCTTCCAGCATTAATGAATGTTGATCTGCTTCAGTATTATTTCACATACATACTGCTAAAAGGTTATGACAACCACGTCACTCATTACTACAACCAATAAGAGTTAGCGGTCTGAGTCACGTGACATTAATAAATCTCATTGGGCCACGTCCCCTTTTAGATTCCCTTAACTTCCGACCCCGGAAGCTACAGTTCAGTTCTGTTCAACGA